>CAEFZY010046545.1:0-24231 GCA_903066815.1 Brachyrhaphis roseni
AAAAACCCTGATAAAACAAGTGATCATTTAATAGTTTCCTTCTTTATTTGAAGTAAACTAAATGTTTTGATTAAGACGGACTTAAATTTGTCATTTTAAAAAATTTATGAATTGAGTTGGTTAAACTTAATAAATTAGTTTGGATAAACTTAATAAATTAGTTTGGATAAACTTAATAAATTAGGTTGGATAAACTTAACTGATTTGCTTGTTACCAATTGAAGCAATTCTATTAAGTTGGTTGAACTAATTTCTTTTTACAGTGTAGCAATCAATGTGACTCATAATTTCACTCTTAATTACTTCCAGCATCGAACCTTGCTCCAGAATGACAAACTGGTGAGATAGGCTAACCTGTTTTTGAAAAATTATAAACAGAGAATAAATAAAGAATAAAAGAAAATATATGCGTCCTAGTAACTATAGTTTTCAGCCCTATAAAACCCTGAGGAGCAATAAGACACTAAAGAGCAGTGAATTCAGAATAAATGAATGATGCATTAAGCTCAATTAACTGTAAGTAAAATGGCTCAACAAGGTTGTGGACCTTTTTCTGGGCTGCACTGCAGGATGAATCAATGGCGAGATGAAAGAGAAGCATAAATAACTTCAAACAATTCAGGGTCAAAGCAGTGTGCCAATGCTAATTTAAACTCATCACCAATCAGTCTATTAATTTGTCCAATGAGCATTCATTCTCCAACAGCAGATGACAGCTAAGACAAAATAAGTTGACGTTTCTTGTGATTGAGGAACTCCGTCATTCCTCTCTGACGCTTTTCAGGCACTCAGAGTAAACAACTGATTAGATCACGAACTGTCAATCGGATATCCTGCCCACAGTTGAAATAATAACGCCCCACACATCTGTGTGTACCCAATAACATAAATAAACCAGATACAAGAAAAAGGAAGACAAACAAAATCATAAACTGAATATCTTAGCTCTTCTAAATAGTAATAATGTTTTGGTGTCATTAACGAAAGAGTGGAAGAGAAGCAAAACTTATGCAATCTTGGCGTTGGTGACAAACAGACAACTCTACTGACGCTGGTTTCCAGTTGGACTGTAATGAAGGATGTAACTCCTCACTCAACACTTCCATCCTGTTTACGAGTCGTGTGACCTGATTGCTGCTCAGGAACACACAGCAGGAAATAACTTAATGATTAGTTTCAGACTAAATGTAGCCTTTCTGAAAGGTAGATAAGAACAATTATGGGAATGTGTGTCGCTACATCACAACTTTAATTGCTTTGTGGTATACAATTTTAATTAAATTAAAGCTCACTGGAACAAAATATGAAATTGTAGTAATATTAGAAAATATATAAGACCTCATCATTAACCGACTATAGTTCACAATAGTTTTTTTCTATAAACCATACTATGACAACATTTTTTAAAACAAGCTGCCTTATTCAAAAGTGTGAAAACCATTATTCTTCCTGCTGCAAAAGTAAGGTGTATACCCAAAGATTCACTCATAAAATAACTGAATTCAGGTGTTCCTTATGATCACCCTTCAGCATCTGACCATGCAGACCGCATCTACAAACCTTTGTAAAAGAATTTCCAAACAGGTAAAACATTTTTTCTCATAAGTAAGGGTAAAGTGTAGAAACAGATGGGGGAGGAGCAGTCCTGTTATTAAACAGATTATTTCAGGACTTTCAGTGGTTTATATTCCAAAGGACTTTAAACTGAAGTGGATTTATTTTCTTTAGTTAACCAGAACTATTTGAGCCCTGCATATACAGGCACGCCTTAGTAAATGGGAATTTGAGGCTTGTTTGTCAAATTAAAAATATCTTTAACAATAACCTTTAAGGATGTATTAAAAATACTCTTCATGAAGCCTACAGTTCTGTATTAAAATGTTTTCTTCGTGATCTGGTATAAAATTCCAATCTCAAATGTTGTGGAAAATCATAATTAACAGAAATAAAGGCCTGAAAACATCAGTCAGAGTGCAATTAATTTAAGTTTGGAGACATAAGTTAATGTAATAAAATAACTTCAATAATATTCTAATTCATTGAAATGCCTCTGTTCTGTGATGCTGGTAAACAAGAGTATAGAGGAGGAGATATTGGGTCTCTGAATTAACTTTTCTCTCTCCTCCAGCAACAGAGGTGGAGCCTTTTCTTCTTCAATTTATATTAAAACACAACAAGCGTGAAGCACCTGTCATGAACCCTGACATCAATAAGCAATAAAACTGCAGGTCATGCGGAGAAAGAAAAGATCAATAACTCTTACAAACTGCCTCAAGTTAACCATTTTTAAAAAATCTGTGTTGCAGTTGGAGAACTACATGCAGGACAGCATGAAACATGACATGCTCCAGCTCCAACAGGCTGCCGTACACAACCACACGGCTACGATGATTGAAATTGGGGCAAACCTGCTGAGTCAAACTGCTGAGCAAACAAGGAAACTCACCAATGTGGAAGCGCAGGTGAGGCTGGACCTTCTGTTATTTCCAAACACATGGAAATAACATGCAAGAGGCAAAGCAACATACAATTGTTCACCCTTCCTGTTCTGTGCGAGCAAAATCTCACTTAAGTGCTTTCTGTGACACACTGCGGTGAATAATATAGCTTCGGCAGGTTAAAAAATAAGCAATGGAGAAAAACAGGCATGACGAAGTCAGTTTATTATTGTGGCTGCACGTCAATGACCCTGTGTGAGCCAACTGTACAGCATTTCCTGTTATTAGCACACTCGTATTCCCAGAGAAGGGGTCTATCAGTTTGTCACAATCAGACATCCGTCTGTTCAAAGACATCAACAGCTCCAATGGAGACACACAGCCAGGATCCATGTAAACAACCTGCGTTTTGCTGAGTTCAGTTCCTCCAAACTGGGAAATTAGTGGCAAGGTCAACAACCCCAGAGTTTAGTTCAATACATTGGAGTGTGAAAATATGTGGGGTTTCAGTGGTTTGCCCTTGTTTAGGTACGTCTAGAGTATTGCAGTAGAGCTGTGCTTTCCTGTGCAGCTTTTCCATTTTGCAAATGGTTATTAGTTCAATCTAGAGGTGCAAACAGGACTTTGTGTTCAACTTGATAATCCAATGGAAAATACAGCTAAATTTGCTGATTTAGTCATCAATGTTGTCACACTTGCATTTATTAATTTGTTGGTCAGTGCTTCTTTACAATGAAACACCACATGTTTTTGAGTCCAGAGCTAGACATATGCTGCTCTATTTTGATTTTCTTTAATTGAAATGAAGTATGCCTTGTTACTTTGGCACTAGGTAATCCATCATACAACTCGACTTGAGCGCCAACTTCTTAAAAACTCCCTGTCGACCAACAACTTGGAAAAACAACTCATAGTCCAGTCAAATGAAATCAGCAAATTGAATGATAAAAACAGGTAAGGAAATGCGATGAAAAGCTGAATTGTTACCAACAAATTGATGGATTAAGTGAAGACAGAATGGCTCTTTATATTGCTTTTTATTCCCTCTTTAGCCTTCTAGAGAAAAAAGTGATAGAGATCGAGAAGCAGAGGCAAGTGGAGCAAAAAACACTTCGAGAAGAAAAGGAGCAGCTTCAGTCGCTAATACTGAGGCAGACAGCCATCATCGGGGAACTGGAGCAGCAGATGCTCAAAGTTTCCTCCAACAACTCTGTTTTACACCATCAACAGCAGGAGATATTAGACACAGTGAACAGCCTAATACAGATATTATCTACCGGTTCTGTTCAAGGTGAGTCGTAACAGCAGGTGGATTTTTAAGCAATGGGTACTGCTTGAATCAAAACAAGTAGGAATCTTTCAATTTTCTCCCACACAGCACACATTTACTTACTCAGGTGCTGTAATTGTACAGCAATTTCCATATGTATTAGGACAAGATATGAGGAAAACCTTCAAAAAACATTGTCTTTAATTTTACAGAAGAAAAAAACAACAAAAAAAAACTTTCTCCAACAGTAACTTTAGGATATTTCTTCATTACTTTTAGCATCCTCCTCAACATATGTCATGCAAAGATAAACTTGGGTCCTCATCTAGTCTCGTTTCTCATTTCCACTTGTTTTGAAAACATTTTTGTGTGGCTGTAGATATAGTTGGATTTGGGGAAGTAGCTATTTTCTTGTATACAATTTGCCTTCCTGATACAGAGACATAAAATATTTGAAAGGCCTATAAGCATATTTATTTTACCAAAATATATGCTGTTTTTGTTTGTTTTTTGTGAGGAAATTGTGTTTCATTCACAGAAACTACACTAATTTATTCACTAAAATTTAGAACTCGGAAACAATGAATTTTGTTCATTCATTTTACAGACTAATGAAATTCCACATATCTGAAACTATGATTACTAGCTACATATTGCATCTAAATTCTCTCCAAACATATCCTGATAAAATAACGGAATATGTGTTTTGCAGAACCCAAAATTGCCATGATGCAAGACACTCCAACCACATACATGGACTGTGCTGCTGTCTATAAGTCAGGAAACATCAAAAGTGGCGTCTACACTCTCACAATCCCTAACACCACCACAGAGGTGAAGGTAAAGTGTCTCCAGTTTATTGTCTAACTATATCTATGGTGAACATGTGTATGAGAACCAAAAAGAAAGGAAAAAAAGCAGTATACATATTACCAAAAATATGTATACTTTTTGGTATAATATCTACCCACATTGTTAAGGGTGGGTAGATAATGTTCACAGACTTCTCAGGATATGCAATCTTAAACAAAAACTGTGATCTCCTTAGAAACTTTTAAATTCTTTCCCCAGAACAGCGTCTTGATTGAACACAAACTAGGTGGCACCATCGCATTAAAAATAAGCATCACGTTCTAACTTTCAGGGCCATTTTTGAACCTTCAATCACAGCACTGTTTTCTTTGTGTCTGAAGGCTTTCTGTGACATGGAGACAGAAGGAGGCGGCTGGACGGTACTACAAAAACGCTTCGAGGGCCGTGTTGACTTTCACCGTACGTGGCAGGAGTACAAAAAGGTAGAGACAATCAAGAAGAAATTCTTTACACAGAAAAAACATAACCTAGGTTACAGTTTTCACTCCAAATCAACATACCAGCAGCCTGAATTAGCCTGGGTCATTGACCATTTTCCCAACTTGGCTTAGTCTGCATAGTCAGTCTGAGGTGTTTCCTGAACTCTACTCAAAGAGAACAACCAAGATGTGCATGGGAGTTGAGCACAGGCTCCCTGCATTTTGAAGTCATAATAATGTCAGCAATTTGCCATCATTAAAGGAGCCAACTCGACCACAGCGTACTTATTATTTCAGTCGGCACATCTAAAACTGTGCTGATGATACGCCATCATCAAAGAGTATGGATGAAACTTAAGCGTAGTGTGTAGTGCTGATGACTCAAAATGGGAGAGAAATGAGCCAACAAGATGCTGAAAAGATCCATAACCCCTAAATACAGTCATTACAAAACCATGCTCATTTTTTCCCCCCTGACACTGAAAGGTTGTATTGGTGGAGAAGATCAGTGTCTGTTTTGTTTTGCTAAAATATGTTAGTAAGGGGGAGAGACTTTCAGTTTTATAGCAAAAAATAGGTAGTAGTACTCTGCTGGCTTTGCTAAAGAGGAAAAAAGGTGAATAATGCCATTACGGGTTTCACGCAATTTAATTACATTTCTTTGTGTCTTTTCAGGGATTTGGAGAACCGTCAGGTGAATACTGGCTAGGAAATGAATTTGTCTCCAGACTGACAATTCAGCAATCATACAAATTAAGAGTCCAGCTGAGCGACTGGGAAGGAAACTCTGCTTTCTCTCAATATGATCAGTTCTCTCTGGATGGCGAAGCACAAAATTACAGGTTTGTTTGGACACTTCAGCAAAATTGTTTACACATGCAATTTTAATTACCGTAAGTAAAAATAATTAAAGCGCACAAAATTCTGCTTAACATGAAAAAGAAGTCAGTGTATAGTTCTGTAACAGTGCTTTTGAAGTGTATTATCTGAAGACAACTAGTATAAAAACATAATACTAAAGACAATTCACCATCAAAGAGTGCTATGGAAGTTCAGCATATAAGTTCACTCTTTTCAATTATTCTGAATTGCTTTTTTTGTCAACATTCAGACAATTCAAAATATTACAGAAGTAATTTTGATCAACCAAATTAAATGTGCACCATCTTGAACATTAAAATCAAGAACTCTTCGTAACCCTACAGGTAGGTCCAGGCTGGTTTATGGTATAAAGATATACAAAACTTAAAAAAAAAAAAAAAAAAAAAGAAGTTTTGACAGTTTTGAAAGACATAGACTTTTATTAAGATGCTAGTCAAAGAGTCAGAGAAACTGGAGTTTTCTCCAACTAATCTAAAAGAAGCGCAATACAGTGTTTACTTCCCTAATTAAAGACAACTTCTTCTTTTTAAACTTATTTCTGATTGTGTAAAACAGTGTGGAAACAAAAGGAGATCTACCCATCATTCCTATTAAGGCACCATTGATTTTAAACTACAGTTGACAAGCAATGCATGTTAAAAACTCTACAACAGACTGGCTACCTGTACAGATACCCTGATAAAATATTTAGCTAATTACCAATTTATACAGCTTCAGGTATTCTATAAAGAGCAGAACGGCAAGAAGGTTAATTATGATCCACAAGAGTCACCTGGAAACTCAGTGGGTATTTGTATTTTTACTTACTCTACGTATCAAAATAACAAAATCACACAATAACGTTTTAGAACTAGAGCTGCAAAATCTTAGGAAAACATTTTATTTTTAAATTTGTAAGATTCTCAAGCAGTATCACCAGGGTATTTTTAATCACCATCATATCATTAGCTTTCAGTATTTCTGCATAAATGATCATATGCAATTTTATTTAATCAACTTCTAAAGTAAATGAATAAAATTGTAAATGCTGATCAGTTAACTTTACACCTCGTAGGCAAAACATGCCATAGTAATTTTTTTTTTAATCTGGTTCTCCACACTGACGTACTGGCATTAGCCCAAAGAAAATCAAATAAACCAGGTCAGTGTTTGAAAAATAGGAAGCACATAAAATGTCCTTTTTTGACATTCAGTCTGAAGATTTGGCAATAACAAAACCTTCATATCCAAATGTGGGCTGGGAAAAGGTTTCTTCCTATGAAATTAACAGATAGTATTCCTGTTTAACAACATATTTATTCTGTTGACTTTGATGTTACTCTTAAAGCTGGTGGCTCAATAAGGATAAACTGCAAAAGAGCAAACAAAAAACATTTCCATAACGTCAAAACATTGCTTATGAAATTCTCAAGGAAAACTAATCGAACAAGTAATTAAAGAAATGATAAAAACTAATAATAATAGTTTAGTTTTCATGCGTTATACCCAACCAATTTCTGGAAGAAAAAAAACAAACTATAAGGACTAAGTATTGCCTTTTGAGGAACGGTAATCACAAACTTCCTCCTCCTCTTCCTCCATTTTTTCTTCTCCTTTCTACAGGATACACCTTAAAGGCTACAGTGGAACTGCAGGCAAAATAAGCAGCATTGGGCAGCCAGGAAGTGACTTTAGTACAAAGGATGCAGACAATGACAAATGTGTTTGCAAGTGCTCACAACTGACAACAGGAGGTAAGAAATACATTCTGTAAACACTTTATGTGCTTGAGTAATTCTGCAACCAAAAAGATATATAAATGCGTTGATAAGAAAACAATTCCACTCAAAGAACAAAAATCCTGGCACTAGCCCCAAAGTCTTCAAGGACATTTTAAAGGCCGCTGTACCTTTTATGGCTATGTCAAGGAGCACAATTAGCTCAGGCTTAATCACCGATCTGCTCATTGGGGAATTCAACATTGACAATAGCTGACATTAACAGCCTGGGAACAGAGCTTTTCCCTCTCTGCTCCGGTAGCTTAAAAAGCCCTTCACAATTCCCCTGAAAGTGACTCAACTTTTCTTTATCTGAAACCAGGACTGCCAAGAGAAGTTCAGAATGATAAAAACCGTAACCTCATCTGCTTTTCTACTATGAGGGTTCAAAGGCACATTAAAAAACAGTCATGACTGGGTGAGACTGGGTCAGAAAAGGGGAAAAAAAGAAAAGAAAAAGTAATCTGTGAGTACAAAACTAAATGAATAGAAAATACACAAAAAGTTGTATGTCTCAAATTTGTATGGAAAATGGGTAGAAATGCCTCCAATTGTTTTTATATACACAAAAACAAATAAAAAATATCAGAAACAGACATGTACTAGTTGTTCTGGAGAGGAATATGAATATTCTCTGAAAAATGTCAATAGAAATGTCATAGCAAACCTCATCGGTATGAACTACGGAAAAATCCTGTAATTATTGTAGTCTGGTAAAAGCTGGATAATGAAAAAGAAGTGCAAGGGTGAATTTAATAAGGATATAATTATGTAGAATGCTCCTCATCAGTATCAGTAAGTGTATAATAATCAACTCCCACAAGCCTAATATAACCAGACCACTGGCTGAGCTATCACTCATCAAGTTGCATTGTCAATAATACTTGAAAAAATGGGAAAAAAATACAACTTTTTAATCTGAACTATTTCTAATGACTGAGATTAAACACTACTTTAAAGATAGCCTGATTTTGACTTAATTGCATTCATTACTGTTTAAAAAACAACATTCTGTTATTTCTGGGTACAAAGTAAACCTGTATCTAAGTTACATGCATAAATTAGCATATGTTTATGTTTTTTGAAGGTGCTCCAAGTCTTAAATATTTTTTTATATATTATATGGCTGGTATTGCTTCCAAAGGTCACAAATAGTTTTTCATCTTCAAGGAATCAGTTTTATGAAGTGTACCTCTGCAAAAATCCTCAACTTCTAAAAGGTTAATATCTTACCTGAAGGAGATGAATCTCTTGGCATCTTAGTATAAATTTAGATTAATTGGTTTCTGAGTCTCAAAACAATATCTGCCATGTCACAAAAATGGAATAGCAGTTTTTCCCCCTGCAAATCACAGTAACTGTCTTAAATAAAAGTAGTGGTACAAAAGGTCGAAATATTACGGCAGTTCATTTTGACCTTACCTTTTTTGGTAGTTACTAAGTTGGAAAATAGTTTTTTTTTAATATAAATTCTGTCCTCAGTACATGCTAGACACAGGAGTATCATCACTGGTGCGCCAGGTGCAACCTTCTCCATTTTCTGTGTAAATAACAGTCAGTTTCTGTTTAAATAAAGGCATCATGGAAACACTGATGACATTAGAAGGTTCATTATTAGAGTCAGCAATAACTACTAGGTAATTTAGAGATTGGAGTCGTTTTAAAAGTATGGTATTATGCATTTTCTAGGCACATAGTGCCATTTTATACCACGGTCGAATAAGTATGTTACTCTCAGTTGCTATAAAAATGCATTATATATATAACATGACTTCAAATAATTTTGACATGAAATTGGGCCTCTGTCTCTTTAAGCTCCTACTCTTTCCAACACTCCGCTTTCATCAGGACATCAGAACAGTGCTGTTCATTATGCCGTTTACAACCGTTCTTATGAGTGGTGCAGTGAAAAGCAGTTTCTATGATGAGCTCAGCGGATGTTTAGTGTTTGCTGCTGCCACTAGTATGGAGGAACTGAGTGTGGGAGGCATGGGGGAGGGCAGTTCTATGAGCTGCAGCTCAGCTGCAGCTCCTGGGAGGAGTTTTGTGGAAATAAGCAGGACTTTGTGAGAGCAAGCGTTTAGGCACCTTCAGCCCCGATTGGCTGCCATTGGAGATTCAAATATGCATAAAATAAGCTAAAAAAAAATGTTGATTTTACAGAAGGCTCCCACTTTCAGACAGTAGAAGTTCACTTGAGTATTTTCCTTTTTGGACCAAGCTTTGGCCTTCAATTCCAACAAGTACAGATATATACAAAATGAAGAAGCCGAGGAGTTGTTTACTGTTGGTAAGATATTAATTGCTGAACTCCTCTTGAGAAATGAAAAGTTGAAAACTACTAAACTATTCCTTTAATCACATAAGTATTCACTAACGGTGATAGAAAAAGTAGAAGTTAACACACAAATTCAGTTGTATACATTAATACTAATGGGTTCTGATGTTCCAGGCTGGTGGTTTGATGCCTGCGGCCCATCCAATTTGAATGGGATGTATTACCAGAAAGGCCAGAACTCCAACCGCTTCAATGGAATCAAATGGTACTACTGGAAAGGATCAGGATACTCACTGAAGTCAACTACCATGATGATCAGACCGACAGACTTCTCAGCCTTGCTTTGAGCCCATGTTCATTAAATGAAGCGTTTCAAAAATGCTGCCCAGAAAACATCAGTACCAAAAGTAAAGGGTCCAGTGGAAGCCAAAGTACTTCATAAATATGTCTCTTCATACATAAATTTCTTCTTATTTATGTCTTTATAAATTTGATCTCAAGGGTTTGTGCACATTAAAAATGCTGACAGCTTAGACATAGCATTTATATTCTGTAAATGCCATCGTAAAAGTTTGAGACAAAGATACATACTTCAGCACAATTTCAGTAATTGTCCAACTGTGAATCAGAATACCAGCAGATGACATTGTATAGACTGACCATGGTACAATCTAAATAACTGGCTCAAAGCGTTTTTTTAGATATATTCCAGATATTTTTATGATTTAAATGTTAAAACCGCAAGAATGTTTTTTCTACAAATTGTTTTTTGTTTTCTTCAGAATGTATGTACATTTGATGTTTAATTTATATGTTCATGTTAGGGATAATATTTACGTCTACTATACATACAGAGGAAATCTGAATGTTAGAATCTGAGTTTCTTAATTATGACTGTGCAAGCAAACTCAAAAATTAGATATTTTAATATATTCTGCCAGAACTAAAATACAAGCAGGATGATTATGTTTTTGCATTAGAAAGGTATTTTGGAATAATTATTTTTGTTTTGATAGAGCTTAAATTGTTAACACTGGCTTTGCAGGTTTATTAGAAATGCCTTAGAAACCGTTTTGTTACTTAAGCTGAATACCATCAACTAGTCAGGACTCAAGTTTCCTTTGTGTTAGCTGACCACATCTCTTTACTGCTTCAACAAGAACATTTTCTACATTGTTTAGCAAAAATGTTTTTTTTAGGTTTCTCAAGTGCAACATAAACAATAAACATAAACGGATCAAAATCAGTGTAATGTTTCTTTGTATAAACAAACAGTAACTTAGAATCTGAAAATGATTAACACAGAAATCAGTTTTTTAAGTAGAAAGCAATGTAACTTTTTCCGTATGTCATCTATGTCTACTTCCTACAAATATGCATGATATTGTCATAAAGATTATATGTCACTTCAATAAAAAAGCAAGCAAAAGAAACTATGCTTTTACATCAAACCTATTGCACAACAAAAATTCAGGCTCTGACCATCTACAGAACTTGGTACAATATTTATAACACACTCCATAATTATTAGCGCACCTGGTAAAGACAGGTGGTGGAGATACTGTAACTGGTTACTATGGAGACTTGGTAACCCTAGGATACTACTCTTTCCTGCCTTGTTGATCAAAGCTCACATTGACTGAAATTAAAGTTCTTTCTTAAGGTTTATTTTCTTTTTGCTACTGAGTAACTATGGCAAATCAACACACATTTGCCTCACTTAAATGTCATGTTCTCTTGTTTTTCCTACTATGAAGCGTGACTGAAACACAAGGGCCTCTAAATCAGATTTGTACCCCAGGGAATACATAAAATATGAGGAGTAATTACTATCCAGGAACACAGGTGGTTTATGGGATAGTTCTGACTAAGGAGCTGTCCAAAATTTTCTCATAAAAGACCTACAGCCAATGCAGAACCGTTTCATATGTGTAGCACTAAACGTCATCTGCTTCATTACTAGACTGGTAAATTCCAGTTATGCACCGTAAAAGGAGGGTGCATATTATTTTAACAATGCAAAGACCAGCCAGCCCAGACGATGTTCCACTCATCTTGAGTGTTGAAAGAAAGAATAATCTAGATTCATAAAAGTGAAGTTTGGGAAGAAGCAACACCTGCATCACTTTTAGGATGCTTAAGGAAAAGCAAGCAAGCTGCGACAGGGCAACAACTAGCTTGTCTGTATTACTGGCTCCTACCTGTGCAGCAGGAAACTGGTCTGAAAGCTCATATGGCTCCTCTGGAATCCACTGCCTTTGCTCCAAGCACCACAGAATCTACTCACAAATAAAACGTATGTTAAAGATGCTTAAAAGATCCTTTTGTCTTTTTCAGAAGTGTATTATAATGGCTTCTGAACATTCCCATACCCATTCAAAAGACAGGATCCAGCAGCCACGTGCAATACCCAACAGGATGTTCAGAGTCCGTCTGTGTTCACCAGACACCACATGAGTTGTGCTCTCACATACTCGGTCGATGATTGAAAAACCACCCAGAGCTTTCACCACCTGCAGCACGGTCTGCTGCTTCCTAAAGGAGGCAGAGGGGGTAAAAAACATTGTAAACAAACAGTTTAACATCTCCTGTTTTTGCCAACCACCGCATACATGTTTTAAAACTTATATATCTGAATGTTTACTCTTGTATTGGGATAAACAACCAAGAAGAACTTACTCAGTGGGCATACTGGTCATGACAAGTGTCCTCGGAGCCTGAAGCAAATGGCAACATGCAAATAATGAAAAGGATGACTTCAGCTAGACAGGTGCAATTCAATAACATCTCACTAGTAAATAAATTTGAGTAACAAAAATGTAAAACTCCTACATTAAATAAAATATACACAGAGCGGCATATTCTAATTCTTTTATGTAAATACTGATGATTATGGTTAAGAGCTAAAGAAAACCAAAAAATGCAGTTTCTTAAACAATTAGAATATTCCATAAGATCAATAATAAAAAAAGTCTTAAAATGGAACTGTGAGCATTCTGCTCGTCTGCATTGGAGAATCTGGTGTTTAACTTCACTCTAGAAATTTGCACATAGATTCTCTGAGAGGTTTAGATAAGGCCAGTTTGATGGGCAAATGAGTACAGTGATAACATGGTTCATTAAAGCAGGTACAGAGATTTTTTTTGTCAACCTGGTTAGGGGCCAATAATAATACACTATTTTGTTAGACGTCTCAATCAAATCGAAATGAAAGCAAAAGTTTTTTTTGTTTTTTTTTTGTAAAATTAGGGAAGAAATCCTTAATTGTTTAAAAATCACTTTATCATGTTCTGGATACGAAAAATAAAATAAAACACAAAATATTAATGTGATAAGTGAAAAATAAGCCACATTCTGAATCACTGAAACCAAATTGTAAATCTCTCCCCTGATGACTGCAGACCATCCAGGCGCATAGTTTGGCCCAGATACAGAGGGCTATCATCAACGCAAACACCTCAGCGACAGCTACAAACAGGACCACCAAGCCCTTTTCCTGTCACACTCTGCTATCTAGTTTACCAGCTGGATGTCAAAGGTTAAGGCCTGCTGAGCACAGAGGTGTCAAAACAGTACACAAACCACACCCATGGTTGTCAAACATCACATTATTTCTGACATGGCACGTTAAGCAGTCACTCAGATGATAATGTCGTTGCTGCACTGTTGCCTCTCTTCGATCGTTCAACACAATTTTATCTTCAAAGAAGAGAGATCTGAGTTTTAACAGGGTAATTAGTCATTAATACCAGTAAGGTGAGTGAAGTGAAGTACAAAAACTGCAAGTTTTCTGAGAGCTTTTCTAAAGGTTCTTTGAAAAAACAAAAGACATGAGATTATGATAGAGCACGTACATTTCTGGCAGCTGCACAAAAATCTTGCAAGAGCATGAGCTGTGCATAATGAGCCAGTGACAAGAAGCTGGTGTGAAATGCAGCACGACCTTTAAGCACAAACGCTCCGAGTGCAAATGAAGAAAATGCTTCACTTTATGACTGAATCTTCTCATATTTACTGTTGTGGACACACTGAACTTAGGACTATTCAAACAGTCAAAGAGGAGCTGTCATCTTTCCTCTCTTCAAATGTTGAAATATAATGGACATACATACCAGATAGCAGAATAAAAGTTCGAGATGAACCAATCAGAATATTTGCATTCTAACCATGCGACCAGACAGATTTAAAAAGAAGTGACAAAAGCAAATGAAATGGATGAGCAGTGCTTGCCAACAACTGATAGCATGAGACTGTCATACAGCAACAATCTTCAGCAAGAGAGTTATGGAGTTGAAATGCAATACTGACTGCTACTGGAGGTCTTTCCTGCCCACAGCACCTCTGATGATCTTGGATGAGATGAATTATGTTAACCTTTAATTTCCCTTTGTGATAAAGTATTTCTGAACTGAACTGTCTGGAAAGCAGTTTTTTCTGGTTTTAGTTTTCCAGAATCCACACAGGCACAACTAGATACAAATTGCTTTCATTCAACAATTTAATGTAAAACATACTGAACATAAAAGAGGTAGCTGTTTGAAGTCCGACGGTAATTGAGGATATTGTACTAAATTCAAAGAATCAAAGAACTTCTTGCTAGTTAGTGGTCTTGTTTTAGTTTTAATGCATCACCAGACAAAGAAACAAATTTTTAGTAAACTACTAAAAGTAGTTTTTTAGCAGTAAAAACAGCTTTTTTAGTGGCTGACAATTAGACTGACTGAGAATTAATTGATGCACAAGTAAAAATAAAAAGTAAAATTTTTGGACAACAATACAATGACAATATTAAATTTTAAGAGGAAGCCAAGTAGTATGAACATGAAAAACTCTGATAATTGTAAAAAAAAAAATAAATAAATAAAAATCAGAATCAGAGTACCGTAAGTATTTTAAGATTCAGGGCCACGGTCAGAAACTGAGAATCCATAAATGTAATCTGTTAAGATCTCAGGCTAATGTGTCAGATAGAAGATAAAATGTCGTACAGAGATCTAAGTAAGCATGACTGCCTTTCAAGCATTTATTATTAGGATTAGGAACTATTTCAATCAGAATATTCGCTCATTTATAAGATAAGAATTAATTTGACTTAGGGCAACGCAATGTTAGAATATAATGGAAAGGCAATATCATTGAATATCGGTTGCCATAAATCAACATTTTCTTTCCACTTCGATCATCTGCATTGCTCTGCTTCTAACTCTCCCTGTGACTTTTATTTTCTTGGGAACCATCACCAGCATCAGCTGTGGCTTTCTACTGCAGTGAAGCTCCAACAGGCAGGTAGAGCATGCATTCCTGACACTTATAATGATAAATGAATAGAGCACTGCCGACAGTCCTTTGATATATTAACTGTAATGATGACTTATTTGCAGGATATTGTGCAGCACTAAATAGAATGAAAAACTTAATTGAGTTTTGTTCATATACTGGCAACCAGGTGACTCTGGATGACCTGCTCTATCAAAGAAAAAACTCTGATTTCCGCAACTCTTCTTTGTGACACAATGTAGGTGAAAACAACTTATATTCCTGACAAACCCTCAGATTGTGTTCAAAATGGAAGAAAGACCACCGCTAACCTCAGCAAAAGTATTTGACCTACATAGTTACAGGCAGGTGTGAAGTATTTTTGCAAGCTTATAGAGAAATTCTGTGTTGCCTCTTAGAAAGTGGTCTGCCATAACAAAGTTATGTTTGAAAAAACTTTAATTATTAAAAAAACCAGACTGCAACTGTTTCATTGAGGATTCATAAGCTGTCAAAACAAAATGAGACATTCCTCCTAATAGCCTATGAATCTGATGATTGAAAAGGTAATTGTTGCACCCTGGAAATATTGAATTGAGATTACCAATATGTTTAAGTTATGAATAAAACACAGAGGAGCAACAATGAGTTGAAAAGTGTGATCACAGAGGGGCGTGAAACAAAGTTGAGCCGTTTTCAGCAACAGCTTGTTGAGGTTAGCAGCGTAACGTAAACAGAGCTGCAGGTGCATTTCCTAAGCAAGGAAGTTATGCTACCATCAAACAGCCAAAACACAGGAAGGACCAGACAGAAACTCTCATCTATGTGCTTCCAACGCCATCAGCCATTGAAGCATGTATATCCTTTAAGAGGAAGTCCGTACACATGTATTAAATAAACACAGCTGATGTCTTGTTTGTTTCCAAAACTTTCTACATCAGAAAGACACCGTTTTTTTTAACTACCGTACATACCCAGGCATGGATGTCTAGGATGAGAAAAGATAAACAAGTCATTGCAAAATGCTCAAAATTGATATATGAACCACATAAAAAAAACTGTTTGCAAAAACATTTACTTTGTCTGAAAATCTATTTATTATCCATAAAAACGAAACTGAGGGAAAAAAAAAAATCAATCTTTAATCTATCACAGAATTTCATACCAGAGATAAGTGTTCAAATTCATCCAATCAACATTCCCTGGATTTTGTCTGCACTGACATCCAATTTTGCAACAAAATAGAAGCATTTCATCTATTTACCTTTGTTTTGTTAACCATCTTCTGAAGGCTCCCGTCGGCTTGCTTATTTTGATTTTCTTCAGCGACGGAGGTGATCTCTGTGAAACCAGCTGCGACGGTGCATTCATTTCCTCCACCTACATATGAAAACACAACAAACTATTTAAAATAGAGACGAGCTGGAGAATGGGAGTGTCAGTCAGGGTGTCAAACAGCTGTGGCTGTGTTCCTTTCAACCGTGATCTGCTTCAAAACTTACAGTTGAAGGATATTACACCATTTTTACACAAAATCACTTGCAGGAATTTCAGTACAAACAACTTCTAACAGAGCACACTGCATCAAAGGAAAAACACTGAAACAAAAACATACTAACATCAGAGCTAAAGTTATCCCAGTAATCCATCTTGGTTGGCATTTGTCCTACAATAATAATTGCTTTGTAATAATATATTGGCATGCCAATTAAAGATTAAAACTATCTAATCAGTAAATTTGAGATTATTTCTGTAGAAGGACACACCAACCCCAAACATAATTTACACAAATACATATGTTTTCTACCCAACCTCTAGGGAGTATTTTAGCTTTTAGCAGGCCGTTAACTAGAACCAATCCCAGTACATCAGATGGCTCGAACAGAGCCGGACCTCTGTGCATACTGACAATCAGACTCACTTCAGATTAACAAATTAACCAAATATCTGTGTCTTCAGACTGTGGGAAGAAACTACAGAAAAGGAGAAAAGGATCAGACCTCAGAAAGGCCAAAGAAAACTGAAACCTTTTCAGAAATACAAGAAACAGCGGAGAGTCCTAATGTTTCAGCTATTAGGCAAAAGGCTCTGGTGGCTCTATTATCCTCGACATGCAACAGTTGGATTCACTTGAATACAAAGAGGGAAAGGTCACATCTAACCATTGAAAAACTTCTTTAAAGGAGAAATTTGGTTGCTTCAAATCTAAATATTAATGAAATATATCAAATAGCAAGTGTCTCAATAAGGTGACAAACTAAAATTTATCTAAATCAAACAAGTTTTCACAGTTACAAAGACTCAAACCGGCTGAACTGTTATCCCAAATACACCAATTAAAGAATACCTGTGGTAAGAATGTTTTCATCCAGGAAAAAATAAGTTTATTGTAAAAGAAGCCTGCTGTTAATTTACAGTAGTTTAAAAATTAGGACATAAATTCAATATCAATTTTAACCAAACACAAAAATTGTATGCAAAATAAAGAAACAATAAAAAAAATTAAGAGATTACCCTCTTAAATGTTTTAAGTGTAATTTCAGATTAGGAATACATTTATTTACACTTAAAATGGCTACAATTGCACATAGGCATGTCTTATCTGGTGTACATTAGATAAGACATGCCTCGATACTAACTTAATACTGTTTCATTAAGTATTATGAAGAAGGATCACCATGTTTGAATCTCACATATTAGTGAAGATCAAAACAGCTGACTCTGAGTCTTACAGAGAGAAGAATGCAGAAGTTACAGCCTTTTATTCAATTGCTAATAAGCAATTGAATAAAATCTCAAAATAACTGGAAATCAGTCATCGCAGGTGGAAGCTTCATGGTTTGACTGTCGAAGTCCAGATCTTGTTGTGGGACAACTTAAAACTGACTGAACATACAGGAAATCTCTCAAACATCTCACAGCTGTAAGTGCAAGTCCAGGTAGATGGGTAAGGAGTGTCACATTGAAGTTATTTCAGCCAAAAGAGAAGGTGAGACCAACTAATAGGGGTTGGGGTGTCCTTTTTTACTTAGCTAAAAAATGAATTTGGTTGAGTTGTTAACTAGAAGGTCCCTTCTGTGTTCAAAATCACTTTTTCCCCAGAGATTACAAATAAAGTTTATTTAAAAACAACTGCATGCAGGTGGTGGTCTTGCTAAATAAAAACTAAGAAATATAAGCTTTTTTTTCTTTTACTAAAAGTGACCAATTGTATGTATACCTGGAGTTTCTGAGGAAATTAATAGATCAGGCCTCATTTTATGGTAAACCTTTATTCATTTAATATTCCATTTTATGTAACAACTAAAATAAAGATGTCTTAAAAATTTGATAAAACATGTTTAGCCATAAGTATTAACAAATACCCACCACTTCTAGCACTCAAACACTGTTATGGCTTCTACAATTCAGGATGCTCAAAATGCTAGAAATAATTACAGCACTGGATTCTTACTACAACATATTCTAGACGAGAATATTTGTACTACTCACTTTCAGAGCTTTGACAATTTGCAGTGAAATCAGGGTTTTTCTGCTGCTCTGATTCTGTGACATCCTCTTTTTCTAAGGGCGGGTTTCCTGATGTTGACGCTGGTCTCAGTTTTTCAGCATCTTCTGTAGTTTTACTGTTGCTTGAAAGCTCCACAGAGTTTTGTCTTTGAGTCACTTGTTTTACATCAACAGCAGGACTACTAGGTCCTAGGAGGGGGACTTCAAGGTCTCCTTGAACACACCCACTGTTTCTTCTAGATTCACGCTTGAGATATTTGTCACAATGACTTTCTCCCAGTTTCCTTTTTATCTTTTCAGATCCACAGATTCCACTTTTTCTTGGTTTTCGCTTCTTTGGAAGAGGTTCCAACTCAAAGGGTATTTCAATTTTGCTCTCTACGGGTAAACTGGGCAAAACAGGTCTTTTGTGATTAGAGGGAGAGAAGTAGTCCTCGAACACATCATTACCTCCATCAGTGGAACTAGAGGCAACATTTTTACATTCGCTGGGCACAGTGAAAGATCGAACCAAGGCAGAAAATGACAAACTGGCTTTTTTGGGTGTTCTACATTCAGTTTTCTTTGGCAGGGAACTTTTATTAGACGTTTCAGTTGCAGCGCTAACTATTGTTGCTGATGATGAACGGCAATTTAAAGACTTCACAGCATTTGGGGAAACTTCGGATTCAGTGTCTGTACTTTGCTTTTTCACTGGTATTTTTAACTTGTTATTTTCAGATTCCTTAGGTAACACTCTAGATGGTTTAACATTTGACTGCCGTCTTTCTTTGTGGAGGATTTGGCTCTTACCAGGAGTATCCTGGACAGGACTCTGTGAAAAGTCTCCACATTTAATGGTCTCTGATGATTTTTTTCTTACTGAAATTCTTCTGGACTTTCTTTGTTTTTTCACTTTTTTAACTTCTTCGTCGTGAAGGATAGGAACTACAGGCAACCTTGAAATCTGTTTTGGCACGTCTTGGCAAGATGAGAGCCAAGGCTTCGTAGAGTCTCGTCCACTTAGATTATGGTCTTCATCATCAGATGACCTTTCTTCTTCCTTAGCAGGTGAACCAACAGGTTCAGCAACCAAAGCCTTATCAGACTCGTCATCCACTGCATATTGGACAAAAGAAAATAAACTCAGAATATTCCTGTTATTTCTGAAAAAAGAAAAACCATTTCAGTGCATTTATCACTATTTTTCTACCTTCCTCTTCTTGCAGTTAAAAGAAGATGAACGACAAAGTCGAACATTCTGACAGAAAATAGACAGTCTAACAAAAAAAAAGGCAAATTATCTGAAAATTGACTAACGACTATTAGTAATATGATTAGACTAAGTCTTCTTACAGATGAATTTGAGGGAAGTTGGTGTGCTTCCAAGAGAAGGCTTCAAACCGGTGGGCGAGCAGAAATCAGCCACTTGTGACGCTGAATAGCAAGAACAGGTGTATCAGGTATTTATCAGTTTCACTAGATTTAAGTTTTCAGTTTCTGATTACCTGTGGGTGAAATGTTTTCCCTTTTTTCTTTCATATCTTTCAAGCGCCGTGCCATGTAATCAGATCTATTTAAAGCAGGGCTGTAAATTATTCCATTTTCTTGATCGATAATGATTGGTGATGTATCCACAACTGCAAGAAAAATAAGTTAAGACTATCACATTCTGTGCTGTAACATAAAAATAAAAAATCCGGCATTCTTACCCTGAGGTTCTAACGAAGGCAGTTCTTTCACCATTTTTTCAAATTTCTTCTTCAAACGCCAATCATTTTCAACAGTCCTTTCAGGAGAATGTTTTGGCAGCATGCAGCGATGCTACAAGAATCACAAAAACACCAAAAATGTTTTAATAAAAAGCAATAAAGGCAAACTCCAAACACTTCATACTTCTTACTTTGTCGACAACATTTTAATTGTGGGAAAACCCTGACTCTTAAACCTGTACGTCTTTACAAAAAGATATAACAAAATATAAGGAAATGCTATGAATTAATAAAAACAAAATCACTTCAAAGATACTTTTTTTTTTTTTTTACTGTTGAGAACTAAAGAGTATTAGGTGAAAATTTAAGGCAATAAATGAAACTTCTTTTAAAAAGCTTTCATTCATTCACTCAATACCTGTCATGATTTAGGCATGATTATTTAAGCAGCGGGTATTTTATAAGAAGTGAGAAATTTACTATACTTCTTTTGATAATGTTTCTATTCCAACATTTTATTTTTTTTTACTTTTCCAGATTCAATTTTAGAAACCATTAAATCTGAATCTACTCACCTGCCTGTTTTTCATCATAGGGTTTTTTTCATCATTTAAAGCTGGAAATAAACTTTCATCTGCATGTACACCATCATCATAACACCTGGACAGAGCACAAAATAGAAAGGGTTGAGAACACCATCTTCTAAACTTTTAGGGCACTCTTATGATTTAGCAACACTGCTTCAACAAAGTAAGTCTAAAAAGTTCCTCTCACCTGCCAACCCAGAGAACAGACACAAGCTGGACGTCCCGTTTCTTAGCTTTCCTCCATGTAGCTTGATGTCCATTGCTGAATACAACATGTGTGACTTGTTTATTAAATCCTTTTGATACCTTTAAAGGAAAGGTAAAAGGAGACTGAGTTATTGCAGACAAACAGTTGAAACTAGATAGTTACCTACAGGGTGTAAAAACATATACAAGCTTTAGTTGTTAGGATAATAAAAAAACTAGCACTATTTACTAAATACAAAAACGATGAGGATAATAAATGGACAATAACCCTAAGTATACTGCCAGATTATTTGAAAGTGGTTCATAGTGAACAATGTGGATGTTTTGAACTGGCAGTGATCTCTAGGCCATAAAGTGATTTGTTGCTGATCTTGCATGCCGTGCACAATCAAGGTTGCCAGCAAATCAGAGACTTGATTTAGTTCTGTTAGAAGAAATGGGCCAAAGATTTTAAAACTACAGTGAAAAGCATGTGGAAGGATAACCAAAAGATGTGACACAAGTCAGATGTTGATATGGCAATTACATCAAATGCTAAGAAAAATGTATGCAAACCTCAGAATTTAGAATACAAAAAAATAAATAAATAAAAATAAATAATAATAAAAATAGTGTAAAAAAATGTGATGATTATTCTGGCATTTAGTAATTTAAATCCTTTTGGTAATCCTCTCTAACCTAAAGCAGATAAAAGTATAGTTTGAATTAATGTCAGACAGTGAGAAAAAATGGTTATGCTTATTTTCATACAATGCGTGCAGATAACTGTGTTCAACTGTATATACAATCTGAAAACACAGCAACATAAAAAGTGTTGTCTGACCCGAGCACCCATTTCCTCCAGCTGCTGGATAAAAGGTTTTGAATAGTTTGCTCTTTTATCCGAAGACCACACATCAACATAGGCAACAACATCTGCAAAGACATTGGGCATAATTACACATTTCAACTGGAAGCAGTAGAAATCACTCTAAATCCACTACAATAAAAAAAAGATGATACCTTTAAGAACTGAGGATTTGCTTGAGCTCATCACAGTCTTCAGTCTTCAGTTACTGAAAAGCAGTGAGAAAAAAACTGTATGGAGTAAAACGTTAAATGGTTTGGAACATGTTTAATTTTATTTTCTGTAATGTTTTTCAATAAGTCACCTTTGACAAAAACTACCACAGCTCAAAATGATGTACAATGTTGACTATCACTCAATGAATTATGTTTTTAAAGAATGTTCAGTTAACATTTTCTGCAAATATCTAAATAAATAATAATTTTAAAAAATCAGTAGATTTGTCTCATAGAGGAAGTGAAAGCAGGCAAAACAAAAACACGCATACTATATTGCAGTTACTGTTTTGTATAACAAAAGTTTTTGAGTGTCCTGGTGTTTAATTTACTCTCTGGCCCACATCTAAATGTATTATATTAACAACATATCAAATTTATAATCTGATCTGTGCTGTATTTCAAAGATTAATGCCAGGAAATGTTGCGTTTCTACGTAAACGATAATGACGGTAGCATATATGTCCTATTTGGGTTCAAAATTTATGTCCGGAAGTAAGGCGAGCATTAGTCTTTTCTCTCAACTACACTAAAATATCTCAGATACTACATATTGCGATCAAACGATTTTAGGCTAACAAAAGAACAACTTGAAGATTACAACACACGTTCTTTTGCTGACATAATACTTGACTAGGAATTGCTTCATGCATTACTCTAGAATATAACCAAAGCAAATTAACAACAGTAATTATGCATTAATCCGCGAATGTATGAACTTATTAATATACCTGACCAATTTTCTGCTAAGTTAGCAAGCTAACAATTTGTTTCCGTTAAGCACTGTTTTGGTGTGGACCCCGAAACGTCACACTTCCGTTCTATAATATTACTCCTGTCACTCATATTTTGATAGTTAGGAGGACAATAATTTCGCAGTAAGCATTACAACGTATGTTTTAATGACTCTCTGGTACTTACTTAATATGTCAGCGAAGTTTAAATGTTACTAACTTCAGCCAGCGAATACACATGCCGCGTATAGTTTGAGTTGCAACGCATTCTGGGACGGACGGGCATGATTGGCTGATACGTGACATACGTCATTTCCGTTCAGCTGAAGACAGGTTGTTTCCTTTTTCTTAGAACAAACCTGCTGAAGACTGTTCTATCGGATACAGAACCACTTGTTTAATAATAAAGTAATCACAAAGTAATGACTCCAGGACTCAACAGTGCCACAGTGTTGAGTAGTCTATCAGCAGCAGATTATTATTCAGTGAGAGCCTTCTTGAGACATAGATCCTTACTATAGTTATCATCTGTAATTACTTTTTGAAGAATCCTAAATGAAGACAGCCAGGTATAAAACTGAATAATATTTCATCACAAAATCATATATTGAATATATCTGACAATGTGAACTATAATAAAATAACTTTGTTATTCTTTTTAAATGTCCACTTAAATACATAAATGTGGGCAATCAGAAACTCAAATGGATTACTCTTTTACTTAAGCTACTCATTACTCTAACTTCCTGTTGCTGTAGCTACAGATTTTTCTGACCACGTGGAAGGTGTCATTTAAAGAGCCTACATGGATGTTCTTTTTTATTTATATAAAAATATGCAAAGTATCCAAAGTCTGTTGGACATTGCTAGTACTAAAGAACAGAACAGAGTCAGATCTACATCAGACACAAATTGAAATAATAAATAAAACTTAAGGTGTGTCACCACCAATATTTAATGAAACAGTAACTAGTACAGAATAACGATTCCAGTTGATATTTAAAATATATTGTGGTATATACAACTGAACCAGCATATTGCATTAAATGACACATATCTATCTGATATTATATTGAACTAATTCTGTTTTAGATCATTCAGGGTTACTAGAATTATTTCTTTAAAGCCAGAATAAAGTGACAGAATGTTTTTTGAGAATTTTTAAAAACTTTCTTCAAATTCTTGTTTACGCAAACAAAGACTACTATAATTTAAATTTGATTCAGTTTATTTATGTAGCACCAATTCACAACAAGGCAAGGCACTT
>CAEFZY010046550.1:0-96970 GCA_903066815.1 Brachyrhaphis roseni
CAGGTGGAATATATGTGTAGAGGAAGACGCAAGTTTAATGTAACGTAACATGTCTCAGTGCTCAGGAGGAAGATGAAAACGGCTCTCACCGGTATGTTTTTTAACCAGCCCTGTTAGTGCTGTGCTACCATGTTGCTGCTGTGTTACAGCTGCATCACAGACAGTTTGGAAAGAAAAGCTAAGGTGTATTACTAAAACTTTGAAAACTCTTTCTGTGTACCGTCTGTATGTAGGCACATGCGGCTTATAGACAGGTGCGGCTTATGTATGTACAAAATTGTTTTTCCTTTACACATGTACTGGGTGCAGCTTATAATCAGGTGCGCTCTATAGTTCGGAAAATACGGTAATCAATTTCTTAATTTGACATTTACCAATGTCACATATATTATATGTATTTAACTGCCCTTTACTAATGTGCTCTAAATAAGCTCTAATTTATACTGGAGTGAAATTGCACTCAGCTGGTGACTTCTGAGGATAGTTTGGTTGCACTGAAGTTTATTTAGGGGTATCAGAGCAGAGGGGGTTGAATACAATAATGCTCCTTTCAGATATTTATTCATAAAAAGTAATTTGAAAACCATTTTTATGCTTTTTCACAGTGATGTACAAATCTGTTTTGGTCTATCACATAAAATCCTAAAAAAATACAATGAAGTTTGTACTTGTGACATGACAAAAAAAAAATGGTTCAAAGGTTATCAATATACGTTTAAGGAGAATCTGGTTAATAATTAAATTTGAGTCATTACCTGTTGAGATATGGAGAATCCTATTATTATATCCCCCTCTGGAACCTCCCAGGACACGGTTGCAGAGTCGGCTCGTAAGTGCATGACAGACACGTTGACCGGAGCCGGGGGCCGGTCTGCAGGAAAGCAGACAGTAAGAAAGAATCTTAATTGTAAACAGTCAAACAATACAAGTGATAAGTAGATCTATCACTTAAAATAATCTTCAAAAAAAGAGATGAATAAAATCAGGAAATAATTGCTGATTTGTCAGAATATAATAAAGGTTAAAAAAGGTTTGTATTTTATATCTGCATTTCACAGAAGATAAGAGTCAAATGTTCAGACAATGGGAAATATGGTAAGATTGCACAAGGTCAGCTGGACAAAATATGGACACAAAAAGATTATTTTTGGCAACATTACAATAGATCTGACAAATTTTGGTTTGTAATGCTGCAATGGGAAAGAAGTCTATTATTTGGACTAGAAGTCTCACAAAGTCTCTAACTTTGTTGCAGCTGGGATTTTAAGATCTCAGCTGCATGTTTTAAATTTAAGATCTTCTTTCTCTTGGGTACACACTTAAAATGATTTCTGACTTCAATAGACATTACCTTAGCCATCAAATCTAATAAGCTATACTGATTTGAGGAGGCACAACTATTTCTGAAAGTGTGTTTCAGGCACTTAGGCCATTCCAATCTGAGTGTGCTAAAATGTGTGAAAGAACTACAGAAGTCATTGATAAATTAAGCAAATATCTGTTTAGCCTTCAGTTTTAACCTGGCTCACAACTAATGGTTAACTTCAAGTCCATATGCCTCAGACAGGATGATTTTCCTTTCCCCTTTATCACTTTGTCGTCATCTGTCACAGTTTTGTTGGCAGCAGACGTGCGTGCTGCAAAGAGGGGAACAAAAGGCTGGGAAGAAACGAGCCAAAGGTAAAAGGGGCGACAGTTTTAACAGAGGAGTCTGTGCAGCAATGTTGTCTCTGAGAGATCGCACAGGTCAGATGGACAGGAAAGATGGGATTGGCTGTAACCAGCAGAGATTTTGGTCAGGGCTTTTGTGTTTACTGTGTGTCTTATCAAGTTTGTGAGCTGTCAAATTAAGCCGTGGAATGCTATTTAGAGGCTTAAGCATGTAGAAATCCTACAAACAGGAAGAAATGACAAGAAGCCAAATATGAATGACTAACACTTTGAATTGAATGGTAGACACATTTAAAATATTGTCACTTTTTGTGAACAGGGAATATTTTGTCCAGTCAATTTTGTGAATAACAGATTAAAAAAAATAACTTAGCAATAAAACTATTTGTCATTCTATTTCCCCTTTTGGTTGTTGTGCTTTTGTCTATTTTATCTTGGAAATAATCATGTTAATCAGGCCAAAAGATACAATCGATGCTAATTTGAATCTACTCAGGTCAGGTCAGGGCACAGTGTCTTCTACGCATCTAATATATTTCCCTCACAGTGTAATACCAAGCTGTTAGTGTCAGGAATCCAGGGACAAAGACCTCACTTTTACTAAATACAACATGTTGCCCACAGCTGTATTAAACATATGGGTAACATAAGATAAAAGTTCAGAAATAAGTTGTATTTTTTAATTATCTGCAAGTAGCATTCCTAATTAATTGGGATTTTTTTATATTTTACTGAATTGTAGTGGAATCTATCTAACACATTGTTTGGCAACTAAATCCAGACAGAAAACAGTTCATTTAGTGAAACTATGGCAGCAACAGCAATAAATGGTTATTAAAGAAATAAAATAGGAAAATCATCAGTATGTTATGCTGCACACCACATATTTTTAATGTACAAAATATTCAATTGACTGCAAACACTTTTGTTCATGCAAAAGAAAGAAAACTGTCGGCATTTGCATCTTTGAGGCAGCAGTTTATTTTTATGGCCATATTTTCTTTTGCTTCTAATGAGGCAGACCTGCAAATATGGTGGCATATTTACCTGCTATAGTTCTGCCCATCAAGACAGACTGCGAAGAGTACTACAAGAACAATAACGAGTTCTGAATACGGAGCAGAACGTCAACTTTCTTCCTCATAGGTGTTTACATTTTTCATGCAGCGTTCCAGCTAAACACTATAAGCACCTTCCTTTCTTTGGTAATGCTACAGTTTTTTTTTTTTCTTTTGTGAACAAACACCATCATGCCCTAATTGCCGTAAGTACTTGTCTTAAAGCGAGCCCTCAGCAGGAACAGGTGTAACATTTATTTAGAGGAGGACACGTTCATTTATCTTTTAGCTCGCTGTCCTTTAGATAATGAAAGTTGCAGTCAGCTAGACATACGTGCAAACGCAGCTGCTATCCGTGATGCATTGCCTGCTGGTCATTCAGTGGTGATGAAAGAAGCAATTGCTCAGTAAAAGAAAGGTGAAGACTTATCGCTAACATTATCCTGTAACCTCACTGTTCTCATATTAGTTTATTCCAGAGCAAACGCTCAAGAATTCTTCTACAAAATTAAGGTTTGTTGGCACACTTGGATGTAAAGTATTTTTAGTATTCATAGTAGTATTTTTCAAAACGTAAATTGTTCGTAAAGAGGTTTATAAAGGCAAACAATTTTATGAATTTTTGGTCTGCTTGTCAACAGTTTTTTTTCCCCATTTCACCCTATCCTGTTTAGTCTTGCAGCAGAGAAACGTGTCATGGCAGACACCTATGTTGGCGGGATGCTGATGTTTTTCTGGCACTGACTAGGCCCCACAACGCGCACCGTGTTATGTAAGATCTGAAATTAAAGAGCAATATGTCCCAGAGGACACAGTCTGTGTTGGTGCGAAATAAATGGTACGACCCACCAGGGATGTAGGAACGCTGCCAGGATGAATCACAGCGTTTAGCGAAAGCCCAGTGCATTAACTAGAGTGCACATGGAGAAATTGTGAAAGTGCTGCCGGATCTTTGGACGGCCGCAGAGCCCCGTGGAAGGGAGCCCAGGAGGAATTTGTTAGAGTAAAATACAAAGCTGTGTCATCTTATATTTCTGACCTCAACGTTTGCTTGCAAAGCACAGTGGACTCTTAGTTTATCGACTGCATATACGTTCACATCGAGACTGACAGGATATGTTTTTATGGTCAGATAATAGAAGCTCTCATTTATAGCAAAGGGACAGCTTTGGCAGATTTTCGATGATGGACGACTGAGATAATGGGATAAAAATATTAAAAACCCCACAGATCATATTTTATTTATTACAAGTGAATTGAAATTTTAAAATTTGTGGAAAATGTACAAGTCAAGTGACTAACTATTTGCATTCAAAACATTTACCATAAAATGAACTAACACTAAAATAATAAAATAAAATTAATAGCACTTTTTGTAATGAATTCTAGGAACTTTCGACTGTTAATAATCTATGATTTCCTCTTTCCTGGGGATATAAATATAAGATTGTGCAAATTCACATTTTAACTTGCTACTCTTCACAACAGGAAAGACAAGAGTACATGTCTAAAATCTGCTGATGTGTATTGAGTTTTATAACAAACAAAATGTGTGTTTGTGTGCAGCATCTGTTTTAAGTTGGAGGAAGGTTGCCAGATTAATCACTCGTCACTAAACAAGAGGACTTTTGTTTAATCATGTAGCCAAACCAGATACACTGTAGATGGAGAAGTATTGATATTTCTAATTAATACTAGTCTGTGAGTTTTGAAAAGCATTAATAGCCCGAGTAAAGTTGTATAAAAATATCAAGTAGCATCTTCACTCTGAAATGTATGAAGATTCCAACCTTTTCATTTAAAAACTTTTAATAATTGTTGAAAACGTTACAAAATAGTTGCCTCTATCACAATCACTAGTCCCCTACAAGAAAGGCTTTAAATTACTCCAAGCTCCACATAATCAATTATTAAAAACAACTAGACGTGTGGCAATCAAACCATGGAGGGGAATTTTGGGGCCATTAAGCCTTCAAAACGAAAATGTAAGCATTTTAAATTCATCTGAGCCAGTGGTACCAATCATTGACACCCCTGAAAACCAACACAGTGACTTTAATAGGCAAAGAAAAGTTTTTAATTTTAAAACCTTTAACTGTAAGCGTCTGGAAAAAGCTTAAATCTATTGCTAGAAACATGTTTTTGAACATTTGAGGCTTCTATTTTAGTGCATCACATTTTCCTTTAACAACAGAATTGGTCTTGTTCTCCACATCTGGGATTTTTTTCTCTACTGCTGTTGCAATGTGTTAAAGGCTGAATCTGCTTCAAACTGAAAATCAAGTCTGACATGAATTAATACTTTGCTCGTTATTCAGTGCCCATAAAGGGACCATCTGAATAATGAGTTCAGTAACAACACAATAAAACTCACAGTAACATAACTCATGTTGCTTAAACTCCATTTAAAAGGCAGAGTAATTTTTCCTTTTTAACCAGAAGGACCTTATGTCACTGCATAAAAAAAATCTGATTCCCATTGGTTCTGAGATAGTTTAAAGGATTGTTTAAAAATCAATCCTTTTCCAATATTATAAGGTAGCTGGTGTGTCCCAGTCCTCCATCTGTATTTTCTCATATTCTGTGGTGGAAAGTCAAAATGTTTCTCTCTCCACTGCCGGAGGTTGCCTTACATCTGCTGTCAAGCCCCACTGTTTGCAAATCACCTGGCAGTCGGGTTCAGGTAATATCACGCTGGTTTAATCTCGTCTGCAACGCTGCCTCCCCAAGTGTTACCATTGAACGCTACTTCTCTAAATCCATTGCACTTCCAGACTTTATATGCGAAACAAGGTGAACTAATGGGATCGGTCTGTAAATGGCTTATTCTAGTCCAGAGAGAAGAAACCGAAGCAACATTTAGCAATAGGGGGTTATATTTCCCCCCTATTGACATTACTAATTGCTAAGATTTTTTGCTTTGTGTTTGTAATCCTGACAGGAACAGGTGTGCTTACTGTCATTGGGGTTTGCAGAGCCAAACTTTCTCTTCACTGATCCAGACGCTGTCAAACAGCAGTACAACCAGCTGGATTTAAGTGCTTGTCTAATGTGTGCATTTTCTCCCAATTCAAGTCTGTGGCTTCCACAGGTGAAAGTCAACACCTCACTCACCCCAAAACTGCAATGTGGAGCATGCAGTAAATTTGCAGATTCATAAGCAGGTCTCTTACAACCAGGGTCTATAACCTTATTGTAACCATCAACCACAACATGTGTCTACAGGTGTTTAAAATGCATCTCATGTGACAGGAAATAAAATTATGGCAACATCAACAAACACTGCCTTTTATTTAAACTGATTCGGCTCGTGTCCAGTGCCGCTGTTTGTCAAGAATGTGTCAGCAGGTTTATGAACAACATATTGCCAATTTGATTTGAGCCTGGCTATCCATTAAATGCAATAAATCTTAACATTTGTATCAAGCCTGAGGCTCTGCTTGGGACTTGTGGACAACTGAAGAGTTTTGTTTGAATGTAAATTGAAAATATTTAGTGGTCGTTGGCATCTGTTGTAAAAAATGTGAATTCTAGATTTTATTATTTGCAATCATTTTCATTTTTGTAATTATGTGTAATTGACATGTAATTTTACATAATGCAATTTTAAAGATCTTTAGCATGTCAGGGATTCTGTGATGATGACTGAAAAACATGGTCAAAAATCCATCCACGGTGTAGCATATTTTGCAGTAATTATGTAATTTTTTTTTAACTTTCAAGACAATTACATAAGCTCTATAAATCCAACACGAAAACCTCCGTGTCATTTTTTTTCTTTCTCTGTTGCTTTTAACTAAATATTTTAATTAATCCAGATCTCATCCTGCATGGCATGTCACTATGAATCCGTACGTTTCTGGACATGTATGTTAAAATTCAGTTGATTTTTTCTTTCAAAGGTTACCTTTGAACGCTACGCCAAGTGAATACACTTCTGAATGTCATGCTTGTGATTTAAAGAGCTGCTTTTCCTGCTCTTGACAGCAGCGTAGGAAACTGATCAGAGATGCTTCTAATATCGCGTGTCAGAGCAGAATATTAGAAAAATGTTTTTTTGAGGATGACAGCAAACACCCCCGCACAGAAACAGTGACGTGCCAAGGCTGATTCTTTCACAGGTTGCACACGGTTCCACCGAGAGGCAAAGGAGGATGACATAAAGGTAGACAGAGATATACAAAGGCAAATATGCAGTTGTAGGCATGCAAGCGTAGTCACAGGAAATGGCTTAAAAGTACAATTCAGATTTAAAGATAGTTGAGAAAAGGTGAAAACGTACAGTTTGTCATTCTAAACTTTCCAAACGAGGAACCAAATAGATAAGGCTTGTGTTTTTTTTTTCCTCTCCCGCAATTGTTTGTATGGTATTTCTCATCTTTTATGTAAACAGGCTTCTCAAAAATTACCTGTATGTGTTCATATTTGTATTTTTAGTCAAATATGTTGTCTTTAATTTTGTCTAAAGAGAAATGACTGAATAGTTTTGATGCACCTCCTTAGATGTTTTATTTGATGCAACAGAAGGACAGGCATTTGTGTTATTTTTATCATAACATTTATCTCATATACTGAACAACTTAAAGGTAAGGATTATGCTTCATATATATAATACACTAAGTTCAAACCTAAAAGAAACATTTTAGGTCTGTTACAAAACAACAGATGAGTATGTGGAAAACCACATCATTCCTACTGTTGAACTTGCTGGAGAATTTGTGACGTTTTGAAACATTTGAAATACCAGGACAATTTAGATAATTATCTGGTTGACTTTTTCAACTGGAAAGATAAGGGTCATGCTTGGGGTTTTCAGTAAAAGAACTATGTAAAACATATAGAACACAGAAATTACTTCTAAGGCACAAAACAAATATTCTTCCATGGCCACCTCATTGTCCAGATGGAAATTGTGTAGAAAACTTGTGGCACTGAGCTGAAAAGATGAGCGCATATGGGAAGCCCTGGGACTGTGAGATTGTGCAAAGAGTCTCTGTGTCAGCATGAACAGAGTGAAATGTTAAAGGAGATCATTTAGGACAAAGGAGACACCTTACTAATTATGTCACAAGTGATTTTGTTCAAAGATAGAAAAAAGACAGAAAATAAAATTCATTTTAGTTTTGTCCTTTTATAGTTTAAAGTAACCAATACAAAGACACGGATTTTGCATAAAAGAATGCAATTTCTGATATTCAGGTGCCAATAAGGAGTATAAAACCTCATCCTTAATATATTTAAGTCATAACTTATTATGACTGGGTTGTATTTTTATGTAATAAGGTGTACATAAACGAGAGTTCGTAATACTTACTGGCTCCTACCAAGAAGATGTCGCTGCCAAAAAGCAACAGGAGCATGGAGTTGACCAAAACAATCAGACGACACATGTCTCTGTAAGAGGTGGTTGCTCTTCTTAGATAACAAAAGGGGATGAAACAGCTATCTTTAAAGTGCAACAAAACCCTCAACTGTTCATTTTGTTTTTAAACACATAAAGGTGTTGAAAATCCTCAGGGGATGAACGTCCCCGGCTGAATCTGGCTGGAGCTGGTCAGTCGGCAGATAACCTGTGAAACAACGTAACGCACGATGCCTTCAGAAACATTTTTTTCTCCTTCTCACTCAGCCTTTAACAATCCAGCGGCTCCTTCTTCCATGATCTCAAACGGTGAACAACGTGGGAGGGTTCGTTCGTCTAAATCCGGCGACAGAGACTGCGGAGCTCCATCATCCTTGAGGTCATCGATCATCGGCGCGCACAGGTGCGAGAAAGTCGTGGCAAAAAAAAAAAATATAGATGGACAAGAGGAAAAATGGACCTGGCTGGCAGATTGAGATCCAGAACCACGGACAGCGCCTATAAGTTTGCAGACCGTCCACCTTCCTCTCCTCTCACCGTCTCTGTCTCTCGCGTCTGAACGTGTTCATTCATGGCATTGGTCCTTCTGCGGTACTTTCTGTTGAACCCTAACAAGCCAGTAACGTCACAGGTACCTAACTCCAGCGCACACGCAGGACGCACCGATTTATCAACCACGTGTTACAAGCGGAGATTGCCACTGACACTGCGGCCACGTTGCACATGTGCAGCTGCTTTTTACTATTGCGCAATGTGGGGAGACGACACTTACAGCACTACGTACGTTGACATGTTGCTAGACAGCTAACATAGAGCAAATTCTCATTGAATTAAACTGTATGCAATTTAAATATAAGCAATGCACTTCTAGATTTACTAAACCCAAGGGATAAAAAACATAACAATATTCGCTTTGTGCACAAGTAGCAGCAGGTCTCACCCTTCGTGCACTGCAGGGCCCTAAGACACGCCATGTAATCAGGAAGATGAATCATGTTGATAAGCTGAGTGCATTGCCTCGTGGGAGCATCGTTTGAAAGCAAATTTCTCCCTTTAAAAAAAAATAAATATATATATATGGCTATCAAATCCCTCCTTGGTTTTGTATGAAAGCTTTGCGTTTTATGCCACAAATGAAGTCTCATTACAAACTTAGTAAAATCTGATCACATGTGTCTATCAGTGTAATCACTCAGCTGCTTATTGGTTGAGAAATTATTGCTACCCTTAACAATTTGAGGTTTTAGATGAGTGGTGGATGCTTATCTGCTGTTGATGTGTCTGACACAGGCAGATTTGAAAAAAAAGAAAAAAGATGTGAGCTAGATTTGCCATGACCGCTGTCTATATCTAGCTAACATTCTATGATATTCATCTCTGAAATAGAGCTTGACAACAGCTTTGAAAGTTGAGCGATTTTCTTCTGTAAATGTCAGAGGAATGAAAAATATAAGCTTTCATTATTAAGTTATTTCTCATTTTGTTGTGATTTGTTTCTTTTTTCCGTTTGTGCACAGAGTTCCATTTCTCTTGCTTCTTTGTCAAACTTCACTGAAAAACTTTGAACCAGATTAATCTTTTATTCTCGGTTTAACAATACAAAAAATATACTTTTCAGTAGCTGACAGTCAGTTATTTTGTACAAAATTGAAATCTTATGTGATGTCTCAGATGTATATATTTTTTTTTCATTTAGCGGATCGTTAAAAATAAATAAGCACGCCTGCAGAAGTTTTGTCACATTTTAACCACTTTTTGTGTCATGTTAGAAAAGAACCAAAGTTCAGAGTTACTGTGGTTTGACACGGTGGTTCCCATGGCTCCCTTTCCTACTTGTTTTAGATGTGTCTCTGTTCCACGTCTAGTTCAAATGATTGCATGACCTCCTCTGCAGCCCTCTAGTGCTGCTGAAGCCTGTTAACGACTCAGTTGTTCAGGCCAGATGTGTGGCAGGACATTGGGTCGGGTTATTTGCATGTGAACTGATGCCCTTTGCTGCTTTATGTCACAACTATGTAGACAAAATTGCTATTCTAAACATCATAAATTATACCCTGACATAAACTTACATATTTTATGCAAATATAACAGTGTGAACCCTTCATACATGACAGTAAGTTCATGTTTTTATTAAAGTACTCCGCTCAACCAGTGGTTCCCAACTGTGGTCCTCAATTAACCCAATATGTCCCTTTAGTGTGCAAATTATTTTATACTGAAACTTAAAATGTTGTTTAATAATAAAACTGACCTCAGGTTTTCCCTGTCAGTCTGAATGACTGATTTCCAGCAACTATCCAATGAGGTTAAGTATAAAGTTACATTTAAAGATGCGTCGACTTCGAAAGATTCATGTTTATTTAATGAGGACAAGCACCGAATCACATCTGTCTGACGAAACTGCATGAAATACTGACTTTCACTCTGTTTCTTCCTCTGATTCAGAGACGTTCACATTTTGTTATTCGTTGACATGGAATATTAAATCAACTGGTTTAATTTGTTACAGTTAAACTGAGTTTAGCTAAAAATAAAATGAATCAAATCAAACAAACCAGACAGACACAGTGAAGTATAATAACTGTATCATATTCACCTTATTTCTGGCAGTGCTGCTGTGGGATTGATTATGTTAACCACTACTGGTTGGACAAATGGCAGCTGTATCAAAACTATTTATTTTGGAATCTATCCATGTAGATTATGTCCGTCACACAGCTATGGTCATGTTCCTGCAAAGCTTGGACATTTTTCTGTTCACTGCTCCTCAGAAAAAAAGCTTGATTTTGCCTGCTACCAGTGGATTATTTTCCATTGGTTATAAGCAGATGAGAAATAAATAAAAAATATGTGCTGTATTTAAATTCCATGACACCACCAAAAAGTCCTGCAGCTCATTTCACTTGTGAAGTAAATCTGAGGGATAGTGAACAGATTTACAATTGGACAGAGGTATCTTTGATCCTGTCAGACTTAGAAGAAGAAGAAGAAGAAGAAGAAGAAGAAGAAGAAGAAGAAGAAGAAGAAGAAGAAGAAGAAAAGAAGAAGAAGAAGAAGAAGAAGTGCAGCATCCTGCACAACCATTAAGAATGGTAAGTCAACAGCAAGACACTTTTGTTTTCCAGCAGCCGTCTTACAGTGCAAACCATCTGAACAAATCCTGGTTCTCATCTTGGGTTGCTAAGTGAAGGGCAGGTGAGGGGAAGGTTTTTGAAACAGATAGTTTTTTTTTGTTTCTTTTTTAGAAGTAATAGAAACCCAAATGAAAGTATAAAAACATGCAAAAAGTGAATTTTGCATTGTAAGTTCCCTTTAAAACTGGATGGCTGGAAACTTTCAACAAGTAAATAAAAAGAAAAGTGAAATTCACATATTTTCTCTGGACAAGCTTGCTCCTAAACTCAGGTGCTTTTACTAAATCCTTCTACCTCGAGTAGGCCTTTAAAGTGAAAAGTTTTAGATGTGATTTGTGAAGAACAAAAGAGGGACGCTCAAAAAATACTTTCACCTGGCAGGAGGATGACCTTAAATGTTAATTGCTTTGTGTTGAGCATACCAGGAGAAGATCTTCATAACTAGAGAGAACAAAATGTCAAGGATATAATAAATGACAAAAATTATTAACAGAAGTCCTCTATTACCCTCATGTAGTTATAATTCACATCTTAAAGTATTCATTTTAATGACATTTCTGAAAGACATTGGCTGCAGTGGTGCAGACCTGTGCAAGAATCATGAGCCAGCTTTCATTTCTCAGTGTGCTCCTTCACAGGAGGCAGATTTTTCTCAAAGAAATTGCTAGAAAAATTGTAAGACCTTCAGAAGACCTGTAGCATTGTTTAGTAGTTCAAGCAGCTTCAACTCCTTGGAAACAAAATATGAAGAGATGAAGGCTGGCTAAAAAGTTGACCCACAATGTCCACTTCATACTTTAGAATACAGTGGTTAATAAACAAGCATGCAGAATATAAAAAAATATTTAAAAATGTGTTTGTTTTTTTCACTATAAATGCATATTGAAACATACAACTTCTTAATTTTTCGTTGCATTATGCATTGCTCTGAACATATAAGCAGCTCTGAGTACTTGTATTAGACATATTAACCTTCTAAAAAATATGTTTCGGAAAGCTGAACACTGCATGCAGATCAGAGACTTTCTTTTGAGCAAAAATACAGCAATTTATAGCATTTGGGAAACAAGACATAGCAAGCTGGGCAAGTCTGCTGCAGTGGAATGCAGCTTTATATCATTTTAACTGAGAGGTTTGGACTCCCACTGATCCCGTTTAATTAGATGTGGTCATTTCTGAAACAAGCCGTCCTGCAGTGCTCAACATTAACATTACAAATAGAAAATCTGTCAGAACTTTAGGTGGTTATTGCATAGGCCAGCATTAACCTCCAGCACTTTTTGCCACATGCACATATAATTACATTTTTCCTTGCCAGCAATGTCCTTGACTCATACAGCGCACAGGTGTAGTGGTCAATTACCAGACATATTTAGGACTCATTTGGGGGTCATTGTTACCTAAATGTTTAACTTTTTGATTAAAACACCTGTCTGGCACCTGGATTACTAAAGATTTCCACTAAAGGCTAATACAACAGAATATGAGGGGAATTCATAATAATCAAAGTTTTCTTAAGTAAAGCTGTCTGCTAATAAGTAGACAGCTTTTTTTTTTATCTCTTTTTATTTATTTTTTGAGAAGTTATTACAGAATTGCTGTTGGCATAATTCTGTATAAATATTCAACTGGTATTTCTGTCAGAATTGGTAGTTCTCTTAAATTAGTCGGTTTCCTGGCACAAACCCAGTTTCCGAGCACAGTCTACACATTTTCAAAATGTTTGAAGTTAGGGCTTTTGGGAAACTGTTCAGAGAGTTTAATGTAAGCCTTTCATAAAGCAAATTATGACATGGGCTTTTGATCATTGGAAATTTTGAACACCCAGTTGTGTCCATGTTTCAATCATTTGACCCGAACTGTTACCCAGACCTGAAAGGAAATCATTATGGCTTAGCAAAACAACTTCTATTTGAATTTAAATTGCTACATGGGTTACATACAGAAAAAGGAAATAAAACTTTCCAAATATTTGGAAATCACAATCACAACTTCTCTACTTCAAAGCAGAATTTTACAGATTTCCTTATATCCAGTGACAGACTAAGGGATAGATTAGTTTTGCTTTTCTTCTGCAGTTTTAATGGAGCACATGGATGAATTAGGTTTCTTCTTTCCCCTCTATCCATGAAATATATACACACATTTTGCAAAATGTTTCGGAGACATCTGTTGCCAACATTTCAAGAGCCCGCACTCTTTTTGGAGCACACACTTGTGATTGATGGACTCCATTAATTTAATGACATCAAAGCCCAGGAGAGATAACATGTTCACAAGGAGCACAATTCAAAGTGAACACAATTGAAAACATCATTGGAAGATGAAAGCCCGTCTCTTTTCATCTGTGGCGACGTGCTTATTTCTTCCCAGAGGAGGGAGCGGGGTTATCCTGAACAAATGCTAACGACGTGTTGCCTTCTGCAGGGATCAGTCATTAATTAGTGTGGGAGCCGTGATTATTCCCTGCAAGGCACCCGAGATGCACAGAGGGAGGAGAAAGGATGGGGTGGTCTTAACCTAAATGTCTCATCATGTTTTTTTAACATCATGGCTTATTTCACACTGGAAGGTCTGATCACTCAGTCAACTTGGGTGATTTTTAAGGCAATGTTAAAAATATGTGAGTAAAATATCTATTGTATTTTGACAAACTCAGATCTTAATCCAATTGAAATGTTGGATTAAGATTTCATGGTAAACGTCTCACAGCTAAAAGTAAAGAGTGGGGCAAACTTTCCTCAGACTCATACCAGAGACTTTTATTTTGCTATAAGACGTTATTTTAGCTAACACTGGGGTAACATTACCTATTGGAGTAAGATCTCCTAACCTTTTCTTCAACAAGCAAACACATTTTTGTTTATATGTCTAATGAGCAAGGCAAGGTTGTTTACTTTAGTCTTCAGTGTCAGCATTTAAATAATCAGCCCATTGTCAGATTTCACCAGCTTTCTGACACAAAACAAGTACCTGCAACGATGATTTGCAATATTAAAACTAAACTAATGTAGTATATTGCTTCTTGGTAATACTGTTCCACCTGAGTGATGTGATGCATGCTATCAACTCACAAACAGCTTAATTTACCTTAAAGAGTTTATGTATAAAGAAAATCTTATAGTTGGCATATAGTCATCATCTAACTTTTGTTCAGTTATATAAACAAATGAAATGCTTTGTACTTGACAGTCTGATTGTTACAGGACAATGTGTTTGAAATCATTGTCTGCTTGTGTTAGCAATATTTACCTTTGCCATAGTCAATTATGCCAATACTCAGATGTTAGAAACAGTTGCCAAGAATATTTATTAATTCCTCTTGGAAAGTCTTAAGCCATGAGTAAAGAGTGCAAGTAAAAAAGATTAAAAGAGCATCTTTTCACCACAATCTGGCTATGCTCTTGGTTTTTCACCTCTCTATAGAGCATTGTGTATGTGAGATCAAATTGGCTCAAACTTCAAATAACTGAAGTTCGGACCCATTGATAAGAAACCCCTTAGATCCTAAACCCATTGATAGCATGTGATCAATTTCCATAAAGCCAGATGGATAACCAGAAGACCAATTGTGATCGACTCCTTGCAGTAATGAGACAAGAATGGATCACCATCAGTCAGCATTTGACCTCAATGTTAATATCCCATTACAGGAGACACACAAACATCCACCTACTCTTGTACATCTCATTTTGTACCTCCAATTAACCTCTCAGACATTAGCAAGAAACCAGAATACCAAGGAAAAGAACCTTTGCACACATGAATATAACGTGCAACTCCTCAGGCAGAACACAACAAGTATCTTCTTATTGAAAGTTGCAACTACTAAATATTAATATTCTCTAAACTCATAGTTTGTTTTAAATTCATTTAAGTTCCATTGAGCATCATTTGTGTAGAGTTAACGACAATATCCATCTGGAACCCTGTTGATTCTAATTGTGTCAGATAAAAGCATTTAAACCCATTTAAAAAAGTTTAGTTTACACAAAGAAAAAAATCCTATCACATTCAGAAAAAGACAGACTTCCTGAATTAATTCAAATTTAACCCAGTAAAGCCCATTTCAAAAGGTACCACGATTTAATATGTTCAAATTACCTTATTTACTCTAAAAGTCCCATCTGTTTTGCAGGTTACTCTGACGTGGATACAACGTTGTATGACACTGACCCCTGCAGGATAACACAATTCCTGCAAATTTTGTAACTTTCTGTTTCATACTTATGAATTTTACTGTTCCTTATTACTTTGAATTTGTTTTTTTTTGTTGTTGTTGTTTTTTGTCAATAATAATAATAATAATAATAATAATAATAATAATAATAATAATAATAATAATAATAATAAATGTAGTTAATAGAACATTATAATTGTGAAATGTTCATTTTGTATAGCAAAAGTGAGTATTTATTGTACCTTACTTTTTTTTTTTTTTCTTTTGCCGGTATTACCAACCAAAGTTTAGCGGACACAACTGAAGCCCTTTTCTCTACGTGGCATTTGAGGAATGCTGACTCACACTTCCTGTTTCCTGTCCATTCAGGAAATGGCAGGGTTTAACCCCTAGCTGCCTTGGCCATTCCATTCTCATTTCTTTGAGATACTGTCAGTAACCCCAAGGGAGATTTTTAGCTAAACGGATCCAAACTGCAGCAATTTAGTGTAATTTGTTAGTTTTGAAGGCTTCCTGCTGATTGAGCTTTACAGGCTTTCAACGTTCAGAAAGTAGATGAAGTTAGTTGCACAATCATTTAGTCTTGCCTTTATCTGACACTTACCATCAGCAATAATAAAACTAAATTCAGTCAAATGGTATATATGATGATGCAACCTTTTTTTTAAATTGATTTTATCTAAGTGTGGGATCCTGAGCACAGAAACACAACTTGCTCTGTTAAATCCTGAAAGAATCCTTTGGAAGTTCTCCTTTTGAAATATTTTGAATGTAGATTGAAGAGAAAGCCTTTGCAATTACTATTTAAGATATGACAAAGAAACTGTTTCATTCTGAGTCTTCAAAGGTTCTGTGATGAAGATGATCCTGTTGAATATAGATCTGTCGGCTTACAACTATATAAATGCCGACAATAATGTAAAAAGCATCAATCTTTCTTTTCTAAGCCTTTTTAATTTCAAATACAAATAAATGAAGAAAAAATGTGCAAAGTATTGTGCATGTAATCTCAGGTTGTTGCTTTCAGTACCATGCAGATGTTTCACCTCCAGCTTTACCTCCGTTGCGTTCCCCAGGTATAAAAGCTGTTCATCATGTGCATGACCCCACTGTATTTCCAGTCCCTTGTTAATTATATTATATACATACATATATTATCACTAGTGATACCTACTCACATTCCAATGCTTCAATCAAGAACAAGAGGCCTCTGTAAATGAAACAAAGTTAACATAACGAAACCTTGTTGAAGTTGTTGAAGTTCTTGACTTTGATATGTTTCCGACGCTTGTTTCCGTTGTAGATAGTAGAAGCCAAAAATAACTTTGACATTCACTTAGAGGAATTGTTTTATATAAATCTTTTGTATGAGTCACAGTGGAGATGCTAGGTGGGATCAGCCATTTTTGACAAGAAGCGCCTCTCTCTTTTTTTTTTTTTGCCACCTATGGATGCATCTCATATTGTCCCTCTGTGGCAATAAAGAAATCGTTGAGAGTGCTCTGTAAAAAATCAAACGTGGGCCGTTCCTCAGGCTTTTGTTTCCAGCACACCGTCATGATCTCGTAAAGTTCCTCAGGGCAGCCTTCTGGCCGTGGCATCCTGTAAAACTTGTCCAGGTTCCTGATCACCTCTGGATTGGTCATTCCTGGTTGGAGCCAAGAAAAGCCAAATTAAACTCACAATTATTTTGCAATTGTTTGTATATATTATATGTGTCGTAGCATACATAGTCATGGAAAATTATCAGTATGTCAAAACGTCATGGTTTCTAAACCTCAAAAATAGTTGCTTCTTAAGGTTTTTACCGGGGTAAGGTATTCTTCCATATGTGACCATTTCTGTCAGTAGGATCCCAAAGGACCAGACGTCTGATTTGATGCTAAACGTGCCAAAGTTGATAGCCTCTGGAGCTGTCCATTTAATGGGGAACTTGGCACCTGAATATTAAAAAAAGAAAAAAAAATGATAAACAGGTTGCTGACAAGTTGCTCGAAAGATCCTGTAACACTTTATTCTTATTTTAAGATTCACCCAGTCATCACAGAAACAAGGTTTCCACATGACAATTTTCTAGCAAGCAGAAATGCGTAATACAAACGTCACATCTCGTCCGAGTGAGGATTATTTTTAGTTCATAGTTGTCATGCAAGTGCGTATTTACTGATGTATTGTTTCAAATTAGCCCATAGCAGTAATCTAAGAAATGTTGAATTTGAGATATAACTTATTTAATTGATATTTGAGTTCTTTCTGAAACTTTTTTAGAAAACTAAGCTGTTTAAATTTTTCCTTTGAAGCACAGTATAAAGAAATGAGAACAGGATCAAGACTTTTGCATAGCACATAAAATAAGTCTAAAAATATACACTAATTTAAAAGTTGTAAAATTCCTCATTTAACCACATACAAACTGTGCAGCATATTTAATTTGATTGTACAATACATAAAAATGCAGTTATGATCAGTTTCTACTTGTACTTTACCCTCTTGTGCTGTGTATTCATTCTCAATGATCCTGGCAAGGCCAAAGTCAGCTATCTTGCAGTGGAGCGTCTCACTGACCAGTATGTTAGCTGCGCGAAGGTCACGGTGAATATAGTTCTTCTTTTCAATGTATGCCATGCCCTCGGCTATCTGTCATAAAGGAGACAGAGAAGTGTCATTGGAGTTGTGTGCTCTAATGCAAATTTATGTGTTTAATATATGACTAGACACATCACAAATATTTATTTACAACCAACTGGATAAATGGACAGCAGTTTGTACACTGTGTATGTTTGTTCTCTCTTGGCAACATTTGTAGGATGTGTTGTGGGTTCAACAGTTGGGCTTTCAGTAGTAAGAGGGTTTAATAGGATGTGATAACTATAAGGAAGTTGAAAGTTTTGGGGGAAAAATACTTTTGTGTAGGGTTGACGGGTGTGGTGGGGGAGGGAGGGGGAGGTGGGGCTTAGTGTAGATGGAAAAATAGCACAACTTCCTGTCCGGATGTTAATAATTGACGTAGTGTGATGCTTTCAAGCCAGTTGAGCGAAAAGCCCTGCCACAGAAACCACACAGCTACTGCTGACAGTTTCCATGTGTGTTCACATCATAACTGGTGTTTCAAAGATTAGACTACAGTTTTAAAATTGTTCAGTATAAATAGTCTTTGAGGTAAAAATAAAGCCTGATATTTTGGTAGTTGGATGGCGACTTCAGAAATCAAGCACCTAAATATTAATGACATGCAGTTACAGACAAAAGCTAGAGTAGCAATGACAGAACCGCTGATATGTAATCAGGGGAATGTTGCATTACAGGATAAAACTTTGAGATCATGTAATTAAAGCGGTTTCCCACCTGCGCTGACATATCAATCAATTTGTTCATCTTGAGATTTTTTCCTTCATCGGTTTTTAGAAAGTCAAGAAGGCAGCCTGTAAGAGAGAAAAGGGACATGATACTATCAGAAAAACCCCTCAGCGGATTAAGATGTCACCCAATCACCATTTTGTAGAAATGTTAATTTATGATCTTTTACATGATGCGATACACTAGAGTGCGATAGAATCTACGACACTTTAGCGAGACACCTTACACGAATTCAAGATCCTCAGGCTCTGAGTTAAACATCAACATTCTAACAAGCAAAATTTCATGCTATTTGACAAAATTAACTTTTTGTCAACATGGCATAATAATCTTCAATCCATTAAATAATACAAATTCAAACTTTTTGTCCGCTCCTGTTCTTTTCTAATATCCAGTTAGAAACGTGTGTTTCTAACTGACTCTCCATGACTTCAAATGAAGCTGCAGATTTAAATCTACGATAGTACATTTTAGCACAAATGTAACAAGCTTATTCTATTTTCCTTTAAATATTAAATAACATTGTGTAACATTATGCTTTTCTCCCAAGTTAGTCCTGATTAAATAAAACTTATAGCTCTTTCATCGAATCAACTGATTATCAATAAAAGAAAGTAGCAATTTTCTACATTCTTACTGTAGAATTCATTTATTCTGGAAGAGAACATTGGAATAATCTGAATATTATTCTTGTAATTTGACAGTCAAGAAACAAGTCCTATTGTTTCATGTCTTATTGCAGTTATGAAATTGGCTTTTTTTTATTTTTGTTTCAGATTTTTGAACAACACTGCCATAAACCTGAATGCAGCACCATCAAATAGTTGGCAAACAGAGAACATTTCCTCTTGTAGATTAACCTTCTCCCCACTAATACAGAATGTGCCACAGACTATGCTACTGTGTCACACAGTATTTTCTGTTGAACTTTGAGCGGTTTTTTGGTGTGACTACCAACAGTGTTTCTTTTCATAGAGACTTAGTAACAGTATATACAAACCAATTTACTAGCAATGTTCATCATGCCTGCCATAGCTGACCACACTCTAAATAAATATTCAGATTAAAAAAAACGAAAGAAAAGAAACTCAAACAAACAGACAGTGTGTTAACGCATATTGCAAAAAAAAAAAAAATGGCTTGAATGTGTATTTTGCAGGAAGCTATAATTTTTCAGACATTTTTTATTTTAAAGTCTTCCATATGCCTTTTAAAACTATATAAAGCAATCTGTTTTTGAATCATGTACCCAAAGGATCATTACCGGGAAAATGTATTTTTCAGAATACTACTGCATTTTGGTTTCTATATCTATTAATTTTTCATCTTCTTTTGTTAAAATCTTTGTGACCACTTGCTGCTGGTGGTCAGAGAGCCGGGTGGCATCTATGCATGGCAGCCTCCCTTTCGCTTCTGTCTGCCCCAAGTCAGCTGTGGCTACTATCCAGTAGCTTGCCACTGTCAGCTTGTGAATGTGTGCATCAATGGGTGAATGAATGTAGTGTGATTTAAGATCAAAATTATTGATCTTAAAGTTACCATTTAAGATCAATAATAAATTATTACAAGTAATTTATGTCTTTCTACAGAAGTGTATTATGGCTGCTGCTCAACACACTCTCTTTATGATGCACACCCATTTCGATAAGAGAAACCATCTCAGTACGTCTGAATATTCGGAGCTCTGTTTACAACCGTATTAGTACTACGATAATATATTTCTTACCATTCACCATGAACTCGGTCACAATGAGAATAGGCTCCTTGGTGACGACAGCATGGAGTCGTACAAGTCTGTCATGCTGCAACTGTTTCATTAGGTTAGCTTCCTGAAGAAAGGCCTCAGGCTCCATCGTTCCTTCTTTCAGCGTTTTGATAGCAACCTTCTGGGTGTTCTTGTAGTAGCCTACCAAGGAGGTTCATGGAGATTAATTAATTCACTCCCCTTTCTGAGCTTATGAGACCCCTTTGAGCGTGAAAGGTAGTTTTTTCTCACCCATCCAAACTTCTCCAAACTGCCCAGCACCGAGTTTCTTCACCATTTTCAGCGTCTCTCTTGGAATCTCCCACTCATCCTGAGCCCACGGCTGCTGAGGGGCCTTTTGTTTACAAGGAGCATACAGTCGAAGACACAACCCGTCTGCAGTACCTGTATATAAGCGTGATAAATGTATGATAACTTCTGAGAAAATGTTTTTGTTTCAATCCGTGACAGCTAGAGCAAAGGTATGCTTGCTTGCACGAGCGCCTTTTATCAGGAGCAGCTGTGCTTTGGCAAACATCTACTAGGTCTATCTTGTGGTTTACTCACAGGAGAGGTAGGACTATCTAAATACACACACAGGAAATGCAAAATGCATCTTGAGGGTCTAGTTTCCTCATTACATTCAAAATCAAATACCGATGTTAAAATTCATAGCAGTGAAAACGACACATCCATTGTGATTAATAAATTCTGAAGTCCATAGAGGTGTCCATTTTTATGTGATGTAACTTTGAAATTATGACGAAAAAGAAAACTTTGCGTGTACTTGTGTTGTAAACTTACGAGTGTAGTACTTGACCAGCTCTTGTAAGGATGGGAAGGTGTTGGAGGGGGAGATATAGTAACCACCCTTGTCCAGACAGCGAATCTTGTAGTGTTTTACCACGTCTCCTTGTTCTTGATCTTTGTCTCTTACCGACAGTGAGTACGACCCTGACAGCAAGAACCGAGAGGAATCAGTTTTCTTTGTTAAATCAATAACTGTTTAAAGCCAGTGATTGTACGTTGCTTTTAACAGAGCACTAATATTTAAATTTGCGAGCTCTTACCTTTACAGGTCTCACTCTCTCGAACAAGAAAGGAGCCTGGTTTATTTCCAGGAGCCAGAAGCAGTCGTTCCGTCTCTCTTCGACTCACATCTTTGAAAAACCATCTACGACACAAGACAGTTGGTATTTTTTTTTTACTTTCATTTCAAAAATGCAATATCACAACAGTAGTAATTGCACTTTAAAATGAGTGCTATAAACTACTGTAGCACCATCCACTATTATCAGCACTCCTGATAAAACATGTAGAAAAGCATGAAAATAAATGACTAGTGTTAAAACCTGAGATGTCACTTGGGGGTTTGTCCAGACTTGTTAGTCACAGTTGCAGTTGTGTCAAACAAGTGTTGCTCTCACTTTAAATATGAGTGTTTTTAGATTTACGGTTAAGCCCAATTGTCCTAGGAGATTTATTTATATGGTGAACTTCCAGTTTGCAAAAGCAAACTTTTTATTTATTTTTTTTATATAAATTTCCTTTATTTAACCAGGTAAATCTCTAGATCTCATTTTCAAGAGGGACCTGTTTGAATCGGCCCAGTTAGGATCCTGACTTGAATCGGTGGAGGAAGATAAATTTTAAGGTGATGTCAAGAGGGTCTTTCAAAGTCATAGAGCTCAAGAGAAGAATAAATTATCAAAATATCTGGGGAAACCTGTGAAACCTGCTGCTATTGATTATTACAACAGCAGTGAAAGTATCCATTGAGTACTGATAACTCTATATATATATATATATAAAATATATATATATTTTTTTTTTTATACTGTCAAATCTTCAATACTGTCATTGACTAATTGAAGATTTCTAGACACTTCGAAGAACTTAAAAAGTAAAGTAAAAAAAATTGACAATGTGCTTTAGCTATGTTTACTTTATATCTATTTGTGAGTGTTAATAATTGTGCCTCCAGTAATTTTGATTAAAAATAAATATTTCATAGCATTTTTTCCCTTTAGTCACTCTTCTTATGCAACTGTATTAAAAGATACATTTATTTCATGCCTTCTACACATATTTACCAGGACTGCCAATACTGTCGCAGAGTGCTATTTTCTGGTCTAGATTAGAATGTTTTCCCATACTTCTCCACCTCCAGCGTATCTGATCTGGCTACATAATTAGATGGGATGAAGCCCTCTTGATCAGTGAGAAGCGATTTAGCCAGCCACCATTCTCCACTCCTACAAATACAATATACGACACATATCATTTTGGTTTGACTGGGGGAAATGAGGAGCAGCAAACTTCGTGAATTTCAAGACCGGCACGACACTTACTCTTGTATAACTTTGAGCTCGTCTCCTTTCTTGAAAGAAAGATCGCTGTCATTGGTTGCTTTGAAATCGTGCAGTGCTATAAACACGGTTTCATCTGAAAAAACAAAGAGCGACAATTGTTTCTTTCTCGTCATGCTCCTTAAATCTTTGCTTAATTTCACTACCCGCTTTTCGACACAGCTCTATTTAATCAATGCGGTTTTTTTTATTGTCATATCAGTCTGTTCCTTTTTCTTATGTAATACACACCCTCTTTGGATTCTGCCGTGATGCTAAAACTACCTTCTTTTGCATGCAGCCCTGCTTATCTTATTCCCAGAAGAGAACGAAGGAAATTAAGCTGCGATTTTAATCACACAGAGTAGCTTCGTCCTACACACACTGTTTCTTTGACCGCATAAATGCAGAAAGTTAGTTGCAAGGGAAAATCGTAGTGATTACCGTTAGATGAATAGGTGTTTGCTTTGTGTTCCTAAAACAGAGAAAAAATATGTTTTTGTCGTCAATATTTATGCATGCAGTTATTATAACTATAGATGGTGTACTGAGCAGATAAAATTTATCACTTAAGTATTTTACTTACTGTGCGGTTTGATGAGTGGGCTGTCTGGGGGTTCTTTACTTTGTAAAATGAATTCTCATCTTTTACGTCTTTCTGGCCACTGCAAGTGCAGCCCATCCTGTGAATATAAAAGAAAAGTACATAAGTTGAGCCGTATGCCACCCACAACATCCTCAAATTCCATGCATCAATAACTGCTTAGTACTGTAACAGCAGCATCCAAATAAAAAAACAAAACAAAACCTGATGGAACATCTTTTCCTTTACCTGATTAAGCTGATGAGCTTTCTGATTTTCAGTCTCCACTCCTCCCACTGCAGGCCCACGTCTTTGACCTCATGCCCAGTCTGAAAAAGAAACAAATCATTCGAAGCCGCTCCGTTTTTCTTTTCTTTTTGCACCAACTATCTTTGGTTTTATTTCTTAGCAAATGGTCTTCTAATGAAACCAAACAATTCAGGAAAGAGGAAGTTGACAACACTTCTGCACCTTTACTGAGTAGCACTTTATCAATGTACATCTGTCATGTTTGCGATAAAAATAGAGACAAGTTAAAATGCAAAGAACCTATTAATAAGCTGATTCAGAAATCCACATTTAACTCTTCTTATCTACACTAAGATCATATTTTGTTCCAGACATATTTTTCAGAGCGTTCAACACATTAAAGTTATAGTTTATGCTATTGTCATGGTCTTACCATCGAAAATTGAGAAATTCAAACAACCTATTGTTTTATTTCCATTAAATTACATGTATAACTTTCTAGCCTGTCTTCTGAAAAGATTCTCTCTTTGCCACGGAAGTTAAGTTTTATAGCTTAAAATGCAAATGAGCATAAATACCAACACTTGTGCCCAGCAGACAATTAACATTAAACATTAAACATTACTGCCTCCGCTGTATCGTAAAATCTTTGATGAATGTTACTTTAAAAATTATAACTTTAAATTTGCTCTTAGACAAAAAATATATTTTTCTTAAATTTGGTTGCTGATACCAGCACACATATTTCTTTGCAAAGTTTTATAAGTAAAACCACTAATTAATAGGAAGAACTACAACAACTTTGTAAAACATTTATACAAATATTTTACCCTCAGCAACATATTTTCCTAACAATTTTTGCTGTATATTACTTGTCATAGTTAGATAATGCGACCATCTCTATCAATTTCCGATTCCTGAGTAAAACATTTTGTAATTATTAACACAAATGCATGTGGTGCGCTTCTTTATAATAAATCTGTAACAGTCATTCTAACAAATGATATATATGTCTTTTTAATTTAGGAAAATAATAACACAGGATGTATTTACCTTCAGTTTGTCTTCAGAAGTAACTCAGTTGCAAAGTGTCTTGAGTTTCCTCTGTGAAAACAGACACTCTCACTCGCTTACTCACCCTGGTTTAGAAAGTTTCTCTCTCTCTTTCTGTCTCTCTTTCTCTCTGTGTGTGTGTCTCTCTCTCTCTTTCTCACACAGAGGGATCAGACCTCCCAGAGGCTTCATAGTGCAGAGTTTACTGGAAAAAGGCAACGGCATAGGTTGGGCTGTAATTATCTCCCTACTTCTTATAAACTTCTATTAGCCCTTTAGCCTCTAAATTAATACAGTAAAATAAACAGTGTTCATCCTCAGTTACAGCATTCACAAAGTTTTATTTATCAAGGCATATCAAGTTTTGGACTTAATGTCCTTGTACCTAAATGTTGTATCTGTTGTGGAAAAAAAAAACCAAAAAACAGTGTTGTACCTACTGTGTCTTTACACTAGTTAGTCTTAACTTTAGGTGTGGTAAGTAAAATAGGCTGTAAGGTTTCCATGACACATTTCTCAGTTCCTCTAGTGGTCTGCGTTTTTTTATCTCTACAGCACATCTCATACGCTAAGTGAAGCATACACATTTACTCGCTACCACTGTTTATTTGTTTGGGGAGAAAATAGAGAAGTAGATCTGTCTTTATTAGACTGGCTTATTTATTGAAATAAAGACTTAGCATCACTGACGATAGCAATTATAAAAATACGCACTATCAGAGTGAATCCTCTTTCACTTTTAGGTAATTGAGGAACATGAGCCGGAACAGAAAGCATTTAGTGCAAAATAAAAAAATAAAAAAAAAAACACTTTAGCAGTTTTAAAGTAATGGTCTTCAGAAATCTCTCATATCATTGTGAAGAAAAAGCTTCCAATTTCATACAACTCCCTGGAAACCCAATTTCAGCCTCTGATATGATTGAGTGAGTGTGTTTGTGATTGCTGTCCTGATTCATTATTGATATTTGGCCATGCTGTAAAAATTTTTTTGAGGATACAGATGAGATATTTGTGGTCGCAACACACCCAGGTCTCTAGAGACACATTCTTGATGATCACACTTCCATTTCAGGGCTAAATTGGTGTTTCTGTGTTGTGTTCTGTTTACAGCTTCTGGCTTTATTTAAACATGACTTTATGAGATAAACTGTAAAGTGGAAGTAAATAAACAAATTGTTTTCAAATTTAAAAAAAAGGTCAAATAAAAAAATCTGAAAAGTGTGGCACGCATTTCTTTCCAGTCCCTACTGCGTTAGCATACTGCAGGAACACCTTTGACAGCTGTATATCTTTAGAGGTATCTAGAGACTGAAACATTTGCTTATTCTGTTTTGCAAAACAGTCACAATGGATGGAAATAAAGACCAAATAATAGTCTTGCCACAGATTCTCAAATAGATTAAGGTTTGATTTTTAGTTGGACCATTCTAAAGATTTTAGCTTCTTGAGATCCAAAGCATAGCATCTCTGGTTGCATGTTTAGGGCTATTGTCCTGTGGCCTCGGATTTACATTCATCATTATTCTTCTTTCTTGTGCCTGCTCAAGAAATAAATTCTCACATCATGATACAACCACCATTATATTTTCGTAATATTCAGAGTGAATGTTTTGCAGAGATGTGCAGTGTTTGTTTTTATCCGTACTTGGTTTTGTGTAGAGACCAAAAAGTCCAGAGCACCTCCTTCCCCTGCATGGCTTGTTGCAAACTGCGAATAGGACTTTATTTGACTTTCTTTTAATTATGGCTTTCTTCTCGCCATCCTCTCATATTGGCCAGATTTTAGGAGTTCATAAATAGTTCATAATAGTCTTGTTACCAGATTCTCCCGCATCACTGGTGCATCTTCTCCAGATTTTCCGCACGCCTCTATGCTACTATGATGAAGGATGATTACGGCACTCCAGTCCAGATTTAGTGGACAATCGTATCTTAGTGGATTGAAGTTTAACCCACCATTAATTTAACAGGACTCTGTGAGATATTGCTGTATAATCTAACCATTCTTTACATTCCTCCACAACTTAATCTTGACCTGTCTGCTTCTTTCATTGGGCTTCATGATGTTTCTTCTTATAGGTTCAAGGCTGAATATTCAAATTTTTGCTTAAAAAAATACTTAATGCAATCTGATTTCACATTAAGTTGTATTCTGCTGACCATCTACATAACTTGAGCAATAAGACGGTGATAGGTTTGGGCTTAGATTTTGGTAAATGAGGTGTAAAACATTATATTCTGTTCATCTGATGTTGAATTTATCTTTTTTGAAGACCTAATCAGAACACAATATGTATCCCTCCTACCCTGAAAGACAATTGTGTGAATTTTAAAAGACTATGGCTACCTTTTTTTTCTCAACCGTAATTTGTTATGAGAGGGATGAACAGGTCAATAACTGTATTCATTTGTAGTTGCTGTTGTTGCTCAGTTTTGACACCAGGGGGTGTAAACACTCATGTTATAATCTAAGACCCTCCTGAAGGACAATGCCTTTTCCATCGCCTTTCAACAAGTCCTTCCTGAAATCATTCAGTTTCTATTCATAACCAACCTTTACTGTGACCTCATATAGAAAGATGATTCTATGAGTGTTGGCCTTTAGGGATTTTTATTGTGTTTTGCTTTTACATCTGTATACAGGGGAGCCGGGGGGGAGGGAAGGGGTGTGTACAGATGTTAATGCAGATGCAAAGTCAGTCAAATTATAGACAAAAAATGTCAATCTATCAAACTGTAACAATGCTTTGGAATTCTCCCGTCTTCTTCACTGATACATAACACCAGCATGCCCTTGTGTTATGTGCTTATCATTGGTAACTTACTGTGGAAAGTTGTTGAGATTGACTCAGAGAGCCTTGTGAGGAAGATATCATTCACATTATACTGTAACCTGTAAGTGCGCGGGTGAATAAATCTTACAGCACTGGAAGTGTTTGTTTCCTATGGGGGGGCTTATTGCAACATGCAACATGGAGATATTACTCTCTGGGCAACACTTCACAGGTTTTTGTTTGGACCACCTGTGCTGTGCGTGGGGACTGTGCAGTGCTGTAGTTCTCTGACGGAACAACGCACACATACACTAAAACACTCACACACACAGGGGCTGCAGGTGCATGGTGAGTGTTATTGAGTGCGTCCTGGTTTTTAACTGTTGTTCCTCTTTAAACTCCTTTCTTCTAGTTTTTCCATCAGCCCTTGTTTTCTTCCCAGGGCTTGGCGGATGCTTGTGTACGGCTCTGTTGGGGTCCCCAGACATTGCATCCTGCCTGCAGAAGGGTCATAAGTGGCCCCACAGGATAACCTGAACAACAGTGGGAAAGAAAGGGAGCGTGGGTCTTTTCTGGTTATGTAGTTCTGACCAGCTCTGTGCCAAAAGCATATACATGCTGCCAACTGCTGCTTTCAATTCCCATTATTATTGTGAGTGTGCACTGTATGAAAATGAAAATGTCTCTTGTGTGCACTTGTTTGCATGGTAACAACTGTGTGTGTGTGCGTGTGGGGACGTGTGGGGGTGTGCGTGTTTGTGTGTGGCCTTGTATTTGATACAGTGTAAGGAACATTTTTCAAACAAATACTATGTTGTGAGGACTGCCCTGGCTCTGGGCCCCATAAGAACAGGTGCTATTATTGGGTTAGGGGTTAAGTTTAGGACTAAGGTTAGGCTTAAGGTTGGACAAATACTGGTAATGGTAATGGTTAGATTTGTGGTAAAGCTCATGGTTAGGCGATAGAAATGAATGAAAAATGAATGGAAGTCAAAGCAAAGAAGATTGAAAGACATACTTTTGTGTGTATTATACAACACACACGTTATGCAAAATTGTGCAAAATTAAACATTTAAAGGAAGGTATGCAGTTATTTAGTTTATCCGAGATGAGATTTATTCATATACACTCTTGCAAGCACAGAAACACACCATCCTTAATTATGTATCCCCCTCTGTATCACAAGAGGCCCCCTTTTGACTTCCTGTCTGTGTGGGAACCACTTCTGTCCTCTGTCACACATGAAGTGAGAAGTCTTGTATTTCTATTTGCCATAAAAAGACAAGGTGATGAACAATAAATGCAACAATCCACCTCCACTGCTCAATGAACACGCAACATTGCTGTCCCTAGAGAGAGACATTCAGACAAACCTAATTGTCCTTCAATATAATATCAGCAGCTGTTTTGCAGCATGCTTTAATGTGAAATTCATACCAGATTTAGGAAACAGCACAACCAATATGCAAGCAATACAAATTTGTCATTGAAATAAGTTATGTGAAATGCAGACGAATGTCCAGAGAAATAAATGTAGATAATAATCTTTCTTTGGCATAAAAGCTCGTCTTGCTGACGACAGTAATCAAGGCTTCTACTATAGAAAATCTGGTTGCATGTGTTGCTTTGGCGTGATTTTGACCCATCCCATTGTCTTTCTGAAAAATCCACCCATTTTGCTCTGTGAGGTGGAAGCTCGGCTGGAGACAGCAGCTCCAAGGAGGAGTTTTGGCTGTGATTTGTGGGAGCAAATGTTTAGGCACCTTCAAATAGCAGCTATGGAGGATTCAAGGAATCCTCAAACATGCATGAACGAACCAAAGCAACACTCCAAGAATGTTTTTGACAAGGGTATCCCATGATAACATGATCTAAACAGGGCCATTGCTAACCATTTGTAGTGTATTTTTGTATTTACATTTATTGATGACTTTGAAAGATTTTCTTCCATTTACTTCCATTTAATTTCATTTATGAACTGATTTTTATCGATTGAGATTATTACCGACATGTATGTTTAATTTTTACTCAATAGGCATTTGAGAATACTCATTATAAGATCATGTCATCATTTCTGACTAATGTCCAATTTGCGTTTTGCATTTCTCCACAGTATACTTTCAAAGTTGAAAAGAGATGTTGAAACTTGGCTTGAAACATTCATGCTGTTGGACTCTGCAGCGCTGTAGCTGGAAGCAAGTCTCTGCAGCTGCTCTGCAGGCAAGTTGCTCTGAGGTAAACATGGCTGCGGGAAAGCCCCATATTATTGTGCTCCGGATGACGTTCCTCACTCTTCCAGTGTTTACTGTGGAAATTACTGCCAACGGCCAGCAAGCAGGTGCTTCCTCAGAAACTCTTTGCTTATCCAAAAGATTTGAAGATTAAATTAATCCCTGAGTGTCAAGCTAGCCAGCATCATGTTTCGGGTTTTTTTTCAGGCTACACAACTTCTTTTATCTGTTGGTTTTCTTTATGCTTATTATACCTGATTATTTTTTTTTTAAATAGGAAAACAAGATCATTCCTCCTAGTTTAATTATTTTTTGTTTTTTTTAAGCTACAGTTCCTCACTTATGTATTTAGTAAATTCTTTAAACTCTCATTGCATTTATCTATTTTTTGTAAAACTATCTTCACGGGGAAGTAAATAAATGAATAAAAAATAGCAAGTACCTTATTGGAGTAATTCATATCACATGCTTAAGAGTAAGTATATATTTATTTATCTCTGTGAAGACTTGTAATAGACTGAAAAGCTGGCCAGGTTGTTTGTTATATGACTTGCACCCCACAAACCTGACTGATGGAGGTGTAATAAAAAAATGGATTGATTGTTGGATGTTTTTTGTTTTCCACTTGGGGGCAGAGCACATCTGACTTAGAGGTCTGACATGAATTGGTTTGAGTTGTTCAAATTGCAAATTTTAACTTAGTAATAGATCATCTAAAAATGTTGTCTATCAGCTGGAAACTTTATGACACAGCATGATGATAAGTTCATTATTTTCTCATAATGAACTTTTTTTGTCAAACTAACTGTTTTGTCAGAATTGTTGCCGGCAGAAATTGTCTGGACGGCGATCAAATTCTATTTTATTTATCTATATTCATCACAAGCTCCTTGTAATGACACTAGTGATAGTTTAATTTCAAAGTTCTAGTCATTTGAAAAGATTACTTACATTTTAATTGATTTGTGGCCACACATCTGCATTTATGTATCAATTTGTCTGAAATGAGATATTTGAATATCACTTTGCATGAACATCATATATATGTGACACATATACAGTATGTTGTCTGTCAATGCTGGAATTTTTTTTAAATGTACCTCAGCCTGGCGTCACTGAATATGTGCTCTGTGCTTCCATAGAAAGGCATTGTTGGAACATCACTATCTAAAGGTTTGTATTTTTAAATCTCACATGTGTCAGACATGCTGACACGATGGGTTTGGATTTATTTTCAACTTTTAATATATTCAGATGGTCTGGCTTTGAATAATAATCGGATAAAACTAAGCTTAACTGTTATCGACTCAATGTGAGACTGAACAGTCTTCTCATGTTGGCAGTAATGGGAACTCTAAAAATTGATAAATATTTTACAATAAATAAAATTCTCTCAATCACTGAGCCATTTTCTCTGTATGACAAAACTCAGAATCGCTGGTTTGTACAACGTTTCTTCATATTCAATTTGTCTTTTTTCTCACCAAATAGTAAAAAAAAACAATCCTTTAGATCAGTTTACAGCTATTTACTGTGATCAGATTATTTTTAATTTAAACACCTATCAAGCACAGGTTAAGTGTTAAATCCAACTCCAACCAGGAACACAATGCCCACTACTGTGTTAAGCAGTCAGTCAGACTGACACCAATTATCTGTGTCACATGACCACATGAGACTGTAGCGAGAAACTGTGGGAAGGGCACATACATCAACTCTGTCTGGGTTTCACTGCAGAAAGACAATAAAAGAATTCTCCATGGAGGTCAGGATGCTCTCATAGTCACTCTGCTGCATAAAGATGTTAAATAATGATGCTTATAATATCCTACATAGTCAGAAATAATGATCAGCAAAGTACACTGTTAAAGTCAGTGCTAGATTGTATTCATAATTATAATATTAGTTCAATAGGACAAGAAAACAACCATTTACACAAAATATGCTGTGTGTGTTTTATAGATTTTTACCTATGGAAATTTTTGACTTGGCTTTTAGTAGTAAGTTTTTGTTTCCTTTATTTAGTTTTTCTTTTTTAAGACACATGTTTTTAATACACAATAATCTAGCTTGACGTTGATATGCATCTTGGATTTATGCATGAATTACTTAAAACTGTAAAGGAAAAACAAAGTCCATCTTTTATAGGAGAACTATCATATATCTTTTTCAAATGTTAAATTTGAAGAAGATAACAAAAATTAACCAAGATATCACTTTACGTTTTTATTTTTGAAGATGTTACAGTTTGTGCAGTTTCTGCAGTACACTCAGCAAAAGCTTACATAAGAAGAATGTACTTTGATACACATTTGCATGGGCTAAGAAACAGAGAAAAAAACATATTATGCATCACAATAATGAATATTAACTGTCATCCCTGTTATTACCTGTCATGCAGCCATGGTGAGCCCTGAACCCACACAGTTGTGGGCTAAAAATTACAATATATATAATCATTGTTTTATTGACTAGAAAAATATATGACTTTGTTTTAATAGAACTTAAACATATTTTAGTCCTACAAAGAGAATATATTCTGCCACAACAGAATAAATGCACTATAATTATATCCTGTTTATGGAAACCTGCTAAATACAGTATGTACATTCAAGTATTTCAGATTCTCTTTTCATGCAAATGTATGACTGCAGTGTTTCAAATTCTCAAAAAAAGTGCATACAGTTTATGGTTATCTGAAACTAATATTAATAATAATAGTAGATCCAAAGTTGCAAGAGCAATCTAAACTTTGTTGTTATCCTTTGCTGACTTTGCAGATTAATAAAGAGTCTTCCTTCACATTTCTAACGAATGAGATAATTTGCAATTTCCAGAATTATATTCACCAAGCTATGTTTTTTTTTTTTTGTCAACTTATAGCTTTTTCAAACTCTTTGACTGGAGGCTCGTAACATCGTCTTGGCCGTGTATCTCAGTCTCAGAATCTTCAATATCAGCAAAAGCACCATCCTCCGACTCAGCTCTCTCTTTCATCAAAGCATCAAGAGGGATTAGTAATGTTTTCTTGGCAGTTTTCGTAGTTGCATCTAAACTCCCCAGCTTGTCTGCAACAAAAGGCTTCTCTCCATCAGCAGTGTCTTCTTCAGGTTCTGAGTCTTCCTCAGCTTCGTCTTCTCCGTCAGCTGAGTCTCCTAAGCTTCCACTCCAGCCTTCAATGGGTGTGTCAGTATCTTCATCTTCCTTTTCAGGATCCTTGACACGGTCATTCAAAGCAGCTGTTGTGGCATCTTTGTTTTCAGTAAATTGTGGCTCTTCTTCTACAGATTCATCTTCTGCTTCGTCTGCAGATTCTTCACATGCACACTCTTCGTCACACTGATCTTTAGATCTGGATTTCTCTCCACAGTCACTCTTTGTAATCTCGCTGCCAATCATTTCTACTTCACTCACATCTTCATCTGTTAGTTTATAATCTTCTTGTCCTTTCGTGAGAGCTTCAGAGCAATCTTCATATTTGGATTCAGAGTCACTTTCATTTTCGACTGATTCAGATTCTTCAAGAGGTGTTTTATCTTCTTTGCTTTTTTCTTCTTGAAAAACTTCAGTGCTCTCTTCCAATTTTCCTGATGATTCAAGTTCTTTGGCCAATAAAAGTCGTTCAACAGGTTCAGCCTGACTCAGAGACTCACTTTCATCAGTACATTCGTGTGGAGTTGTATCATCTTCAGACTTGGCATCTGAATCCTCTTCTCCTGACTCATCATCATCATCATCATCATCATTATCTTTAACTGTTGATGTGTCCTCCTGACCTGTGGTTTCACCTTTACCGGCTCTTAAGTTGTTTGCAGACTTTTCATCATCTATTGCTGAGCTGCTGCCTTCTGCCTCAGATTCATTTTCACTCACAGCTTTGGAGCTTCCTTCAATTGTAGATTCAGGATTAGTCTCTGAGGAAACATCAGACACTTCACCACCTGATGTTTGCTCTGACTCTTTTACGTTTGCTACATCATAGGCATGGTTGATTTCATGTTCTGCTTCTGCAGCTGAAGTTTCATCATTCGAAGAGGCATCGTTACCCTCTACAGAGTCACTCTTGCTTTTAACCATATCTTCCTCTTCAGCATCAGTGGCCTTAATTCTTTGTTCTTCTTTTAGCTTATCTTCTTTCTCTTCATTTGTCTCATCTTCTGAGTCAGATCCCTGTCTGCTTGTGGTTTCTTCCACTTCATCCTTACCAGAATCATTTTCAGTTGTATCTGCATCAATCTCATCTTCTTCTTGGTCATCTTCAGCTTCACTTGCAAGACCAAGACCATGTATACGTTTTACTTTACCCGTCTCCCCTTTACAGTCAACCGCTTCTTCCTCTTCTGCTTCTTCAAATTTGTGCACACTTGTACACTTTACAGTTGCTTCTTCCCCAGTCTGACTATCTTTTGTCTGATTTTCAGCATATTCAATTGACAGCTCACTACTCATGTCATCATTCTCTTCAGCATCGTCGTCATCATTTGTGGTGCCGTTTATGTCTTCTGCAGAGCCACTCTCACTGGCAGTGCCGGTTTCTTCATCGTCAACTGTTCCTGCTTCTTCATTCTCCGTCCTCTTTGCTGTAGCTTCCTCTTTAGGAGTCACATCCTTTGATTCACCGTTTTGTGCCAGAAAAATCTCTTTATCAGTAGGAATCTCATCTTCGGTGGTTGCTTCTTTATTGTCTTCTTCTGATGATTCATCTTCTGTTAATGAATCCCTGTTTTCATCTGCAAACTCATCTGCACTGACAGCTGGAAGCTTCTCTTCATCTGTGTCGGTTCCTTCTTCCTCTGCTGAATCTTTCTCTGATTTATGCTCACTTATAGCTGTCTCTGATTCTTCATTTTCATCTTCGCTTTCAGTTGAAGAACCCTTACGAACCTCTGCATCCGTATCCTCTTGTGGATTGACCTGCTCTGCTTCCTTGGCTTTCTCACAGTCAGATTGATCAGGGCTGGCTGCTATTACAGCTTCATCTTCTCCTGTGACTGCAGTTTGTTTTATAACATCAGTTTCATCTGCTGTTGTTGCACCCTCGTCTGATTCTCCAGAGGATTCAGCTACAGCTGCTTCACTCTCATCAGGAGAATCATTAGAATTGACTTGAGAAATTGTCTCTTCCTGATCAACTGAGCTGTCCTCTTCAAACTCTTCTCTTTCTGATGCTTGACCCTCTGATTCTGCCTCATCATTCTTTTTTGTGCCTTCATATCCAACTGCAGAGACTTGGTTTTTCTGCAGTTCTGTTTCACTTGTAACAGAAAGCTCATCTGCAGTTGTTTCTTCTTCTTGAATACTTGATAATTCATTAATTGTGGCCTCCTTTTCATCTTCACTTTCATCTTCATCGCTGCTGCCACCTGACTCCTCCGCAGCGTCCTGGTCACTGGTGGTACTGGTACCTTCCCCGACTTCCTCCATGTCAGATTTCTGGTTAGTTAAGATTGCTACAGGAGTATGCTCACTCGTGGCTACTGATGATGTTTCCATAGCTTCTTTTTCATCTTCCGACAAGGTTGTATTAGATCCCACCTCTAAGAAACTCTCCTCATTCTCTTCTTCGCTGGATTTGACATCAGATGTTTGTGCTGCACCAACCTCAACTGCAGGTTCTTTATTTTCAGTCTCGCTACATTCAATCTCTTCTGATGGCTCATTTTCACTTGAGATTATAGTGTCTTGTACCACATCAGCTTCTGCTTCACTTTCTTCTTCTTCTTCAGTCTGATCCTTCACCATTTCATTAATCGTAACTGTATCATTAGTCTTAGCATTCATCATTGATTGCTTCTTATTTTTCATATGAACAATTATTTGCACTGATGGGAGCAACCGTCTCCTCAACTTTACCCAATCCTTTTTTGCATCCACCTGGGAAGCTTCCAGTTTGGTTGACGATAACGCTTCCACTGAAACATCTTTCTCTGTTTCTTCTTTGCGTTGGACTTCAGTATTAGCAAAAGCAACAGTATCATCATGAACTTCATTTGCGTGGTTAGGAAACTGTTTAGTAGAAGCAGTGATATATTTAACTGGCATTGCCGCAGTTATTTCTTCTTCATCCTCAGACACGCTGCTCAACATGTCTGTATATTTCTCTGCTGTTTCACTATTCACATTGAATCCATTTTCTCCACCTGGTGTGATTGCATCATCAGTCACTTCTTCTGAAGCTGTTTCTTCAGTATGTATGGCTCCACTCTCACTTCCTGGTCTTTCAACTCCTTCTTTGCCTGTCTTCTCATTGTCTACAGTAAAAACTTTAACTGATTCTTCAATAGTTGTCTGATCGTCTTGGCAGGCATCATCTTCTTCCTTTTCATCTGCTGTAAATTCAAAGGCTTCCTCTCCAACTTGTTGCATTTTATTGATTTCTACTTCCTTTATTGCTCCAATAATAACTTTTTCAACAAGTGTTTCCGCTGTCATTGTGTCATCGTCATTTCCACAGGGAGCTGCACAATCAATTGCGGTTTTCTTCAGCAGAATCCTTTTCAGGTCATAGTCCATAACAACGGGTGCAGTTCTTCTTACTTCCGCGGAGAGAGGTGGCATAGAATTAAGGTTTTGCTCCACACATGCTTCACATGGACAGTGTTCATCAATATTTTCACCTCGCTGGTCACTGTATAATGTCCCTGTTGTTGAATCGCTTTTTTCACCTTGTGAATCCATTGACTGTTGGAGCTTGAGCTTCGCCCCCAGTCTTCTTTCTTCTCTTTGTCTATTTGAGGTTCTGGATGTTGCCTCTGTTGGAGGTCTTGGTAACCCTGCTCTGCCTTGAATTTTCCTCACTTCTCTGTCAATGCTTATTTGAATTTTGTTGTGCACCTCAGTTTTGAGTTCATCTATCATTGTGTTAAGCTGATCGGTATCTCCGAGGCTCCATCGAACTTTTAACTCTTTCATTGCGCTGATATAATGTGTCATAAACTGCTTCTCTATTTTATTTAGCAAAGTTAGCACCCAAACGGGATCAGAATCTGGAGATAATTTCTTGGAGAGTTTTTCATCATTCATACTGCTGGATTCTCCAGAACTTTTGTTCGAGGACGATGGTGTTTCAGGTGGTTCTCTTGGACTATCGTTGCTCCTTATCGTTTCATCTGTGGCTAGATCCTCCTCTTCCTGGTTTACTTCTTCTATTTCTGGTTTCCACTGGGCATCTGTTTCATTGTATGTTTTCTCTATTAAACTGTTCTGAGGTTGAGATTCATCAATGTTTACATTGTTACTGCTCTTCACCCCATCACTACTCTTCCCGGAACCAGTGGAACCACTGTTTACATCCACACCAGAGGATGAGGTGTGATTGTACTCCCCCTCAACAGAATGATGATCGCTAGTATTTTGTACATGTTCCTCTTCTGAGGGATTGGAAAGCCAAAGGGACTGAAGAATACTCATTAGCTCCTGATATCTTTTATTCTTTTCATTTGCATTCTTAGGGTCATGGTCTATTAACTGCAACTTTACAAGGCAATCTAAAAGACCTTGAGCTGAGGTACTTAGCTTACGCCCATATACAGGTGAGATTTCTGGTAAACTGTTGCATCTGTCAAGCTTAGGGTTTAAAAGTACTTTCATAACTTGTATGGAGGAGTTGAACGTTGCTGAGCCATCTTCCCTCTGAGTACAGGTATTACCTTCGGTTGGTGTCTCTAAGCATGTTTGATAGTCATTTTGGACATTGTCCACGCCATTTACTTCTTTTGAATTTTCAGCTTCGGACTCATTCTTCTCAGCATTTTCTGCTGTATCTGTTTCCTCAGCTACAACATTGTCTTTTACTCCATCGCTGTTTTCCTCCATTTCATAAAGGTCTCTCTCTGTTGGTAAGGTTTTAAGCCATTCATTTACTACTTCGGTGGGGGATGCGTTAGGTAAGATAGATGGAACAAGCTCAAAGTCACCAGCATCATCCTTTTCCTTATTTTTACTGCCTTTATCACTTTTATCAGAGACAGTGTCTGAACCATTTAGTATCCAGTCAGAAACATGAGATTTGGATTTTCCAGGGGAGGAAGTTTTACAAATCTCTTTATCTGAACAAGACAGGGTTTGTGACAGGTCACTTTCATCTGAGTCTGCGTGGCAAATTACTGGATGTTTATTTAGGCAAATGCCTGCATCTTCTTTACCCTGCTCTCTTGACCTATTGGTCTTAGAACTTCTTTTATCAGTTGGGCCTTCTTTGATTTCTGAAGGAGTCACACTTTCTTCTGTATTCTCAGAAACCACGCTGGCAGTGGAGACATCTGTTACATTGTTTTTTTTAGATTTAGCAGACATATGTGAGTGTACACTCAAAGAACTTTGTGACTTTCTTGAACTTTTTGAGCCATGAATCTCTGAGGTCCTTGACTTTTTTGAACGCCCTGAAGCCTTGGACTTTGACGACGTGGCAGTAGGGGATCTGTTTTCACTCTCTTCAATTGTTACCGAGGGCACTTCAGATCTGCTTAGTGCTTCAGATGGATCAGATTTTGCTGATTTTGTTGACACACTACTAAATGCTTTCTCTTCCACATATGTAGAACTGTCTTTGTCTAGGACACAAGAAGTTTTTGATTTTCGGGATTTTGTTGATGTACGACTCTGTGTTCCCTCAGATTTCTCTGAAGCATTTCCGTCATTGTGGGGGTTGGATTCTTCCTTAGAAATATCAGGATCTATTAATTTGCTTGATTTTGCTTCTGACTCGTTGTCTTCATCCATCCCAGTCTCCTCCCTAGGGGTGATGCAAGATTCATTTGACTCTATGGTCCTTGAAGAAGTGTCAGACTTTATTGACAACACACTGTGAGACCTCTGTGACTGATCTTCTTTGGCTTTTTGTGAATGTGAAGCTTTTGATTTTGTGGAGACAGATGATACATTTGTTTTAAGGGATTTAGCAGAAACAGGACTCAACGTTTTTATCTCAATGTTGTCTGTGTTCTCATCAGCAACATTTTCAGGAGAAATGGCTAAGATTTCAGAATTATTTGATCCGCCATCTGGATCTTTTGATATTGTTGATTTGATTGATGAATTACTTGGTGGATGTTTCATGTCTTCCACACTTTTTTCTTCATCTGGTTTATTAGAGTTTTGTAACTTAGAAGATTTGGTAGATTTACTGGACTTTGAAGATTTAGCAGATTTTGCTGACAAAGTGCTGGGTGGTCTTTGTGTTTTTCCTTCTCCATTTGAAGTGCCGTCCACTGCAGTAACTTCAGATGGCGTTGTCACTTTTGATGACGTTTTTACATTTGTTGAGATGTTGCTTGATGACCTTTCATTAGTGTTTTCATCATTGAGAGTAGTGTCGGAAACCTGAGAAACAGTTGCTGAAATTCTTGAAATGTTTGATTTTGATGACCTTGTACTTGCAGTTTGCTCAACTGACTCTGTTACTGAGCTAGTAGACATGCCACTCAGTGGTCTCTCTAAGTTCTCTTCTTTGGAGTTTTCTTTACCTAAATCTCCCCCTGTTGATCTCTTGGACTTTGTTGAAGATTTTGACTTTGCAGACCTGTCAGACACCTGACTTCCTGCTCTCTCTACAATGCTGTCACTTTCTGCAACATAATCTTCAGCTGGGACACCATCAGTGTTTGAGCCACTAGATTTCACAGATTTTTCGGACTCTGTGGACAGTGATTTTGGCAGTTCAGCCGACAAAGTGTTGGATGCAATCTCTTTTCTTTTTTCATGTTCATCCACCACTTTATTAGCCTGACTAAAGGCTTTAGATCCAACGCCTCTTTCAGATACATGGGAGCAACCTGTTTTAATGGATGTACAGCTTTCAGCTCTGTCTTGCATTGTTTCATCACTGTTGTCTCCATTGGGAGTCTCAATGCTCTGAGCAGCTGCAACATCAGAGCATCTGGACTTTTTTGAACAACCAGAAACATTTGACTTGGTCACCTGTGATGACGACGAGTTTCCTTCCTCTTCAATATCTGAAGCAGTAATTTCCTGTTCATGTTCAGAGAGGATGTTAGAAGTTTTTGATTTTGTAGATGTCCCAGTAACATTTGACATTGCTGATTTTACAGAATTTACTGATAAACTGCTTGCTGGTCTTTCTACCTGATCAAGACTACATACACATTCTTCTGTTGCAGACATTGCACTCTCTGATCTGTCCTGAGATGCTTTGTTATCTGTTCTCTCCTCAGTTCGGTTAGTATCAGAAAAAACTCCAGAGCTATTTGACTTTATAGAAATAACTGAAGCAGGTGAATTTGATCGTGTGATGAGCTCTTGAACTGGGATATCACTTGAACATTTCAACATGCCTGATCTTGCAGAAATGTCTGACTTGACAGAATGGATTGACATTGAACTCATTGATCTGCTTTCATTGTGCTCTTCTTGACAGTCATCTTCATCACCACTTTTAGCATTTAGCTCACAAGTAACAGCAGAGGCTTTTGATTCCTCTGATACTTTAGAGATGTTTGATTTTGTTGATGTCACTGACCTGGCAGACATACTGCTTGTATTTCTGTCTTCATTTCCCCAATCGTCTTCTTCTGTTGGGCTTGTATGTTTTTTTACTTTAGAAGATTTTGTTGACGTAACTGACTTTGCAGTTTTAGATGACAGAACACTGCTTGTTCTTTCTTTACTGTCCACAGTTTTGCCAGACATTGCATCAAATATATTTGATTTGACAGACTTTGCTGATTTTGCAGACGAAGCACTTGGTGGTCTGTTTGCTGACTTGGCAGATTTTTCAGATATATGTGAGACAATTGATTTAGCTAAGGTGCTTCTTGGTGGTCTTTCGGGATTTTCATGTTCATCATCACACCTTTCACATTCTGATTTTACAGACTGAGCAGACACCACACTAATGGTGCTTCCTTCACTCTCCCCTTCAACAATTCTTACGTCAGAATTGTCAGCACTATTCTCCAAATCAACTTCGTAAACCTTTGATCTTTTGGATGCATTTGATTTCGCTGATCTCCCTGATTTGACTGACAGGTTACTGGATGATCTCTCTGTGTGTTTCTCACAATACAGACTTGCTGACTTGTTTGATTTATCAGAAACTGATGAATTAATTGATTTGACTGACATGACACTTGTTCTTTCTTCATCTTCACTGCCTACCTCATCAGGAGGGGCAGGTATTTCAGATGGTACTTCAGAATAATTTTTTTGGTCTGATATCGCTGAAGCGTGTGATTTTTCTGACACACCACCTGCTGCTCTCTCTTCAGACTTGATAGAAATTTCTGAGACACTTGACTGGATTGAAATTGCTGACGTTCTGCTTGGTGCTCTTTCTATATTTGCCTCTTTGTCATTTTCAATATCTGAATTAAAATTATCTGACCTTTTTGCAATTGGAGCATCAATGCAACATTTTGATTTATTTGATTGTATAGATATATTTGATCTAACTGACTGAGGTGATAAAGGTTTTTCTTCACTTCCATTGCCTGCAGCTCTTTCTTCAGAATCTGCAGCCTCATTTTCCAAACAGATTTTGGAAACTTTTAATCTTTTGCTTCCTTTAGAGGCATTTGATTTTGTTGATTTTTCTGATCTGATTGACAAACTGCTTGGGGATCTCTCCACATGTCCGTTATCATCGACCATATTTCCATCTGCTCGACTACTCAGTCCTTTTGATTTGTTTGATTTGGCAGAGCTTGTTGACCTTTCAGTTTTGGATGACATCACACTCTCTGCTCTTGCTTGTGCTTCCTCAATGTTACTTTCATCAGGGCACTTTCCTGAACAAGCCTCAGTAGTACTAGTTTTTACAGATTTTGCTGACAGAGAACTTGGTGTTCTTTCTGCAGACTTTATTGATATTTCCGACACGCATGACTGGATGGATTTGGCTGACATGCTGCTTGGTGGTCTTTCCTCACCATGCTTGTGTCTCTCTTCTTCATTGACAAGTTTTCCATCTTCCTCTCCTCTAGCTGAGTGCATTGACTTATTTGATTTAGTCGAAACAATCGAGTCAACTGACAGTGATGACACTGATCTACATTCATTCTCTCCTTCAACAACCCTTTCATTAGGGCAGACAACCTCCGAGCAACCTGTATCAACCTTTGACCGTTTAGAAATTGTTGAAATATTTGATTTAGTTGATTTTTCTGATCTGGAAGACATGTTACTTGCAGCTCTTTCCACCATTTCACCATTATTAGTTATGTTTTCATGAAGTTCATCATGTTCTGCTGCCTTAGTAGATTTGGCAGATGTAGTTGACCTTACAGTTTCCTTTGATAGTGCACTCTGAGCTCTCTGTTCAGTGGCCTTTTCACAATCTCTATTATCAGAAATTTCAACAGATGCACATGACTCAATATCAGAAACTTTTGATTTGTCTGATAAAACACTATGTGGTCTTTCTGCAGATTTTACAGACCTCTCGGAAACATGTGACGCTTTGCTTGTTGGTCTTTCCTGAAGCAGCTCTATGTCATTTTCTTGACCGGAGCTTTTCTCCTGACGATCATGGATAGAGCATCTTGATTTTGTAGATTCAATGGAAATAGTTGACTTTGTAGATCTGACTGAAAGTACACTCGGAGCTCTCTCTGGAATTGCCTCTTCAGTGGTGTCTTCACCAGGCTTTCTGCTTGAAGATATGTTGGAAGTATTTGATTTGGTAGATTTAGTAGAATTTTTTGATTTTGTGGATGTAGCACTTGCTGGTCTCACTGTTTGTGACTCAACTGATTTGGTTGATGTACAATTTTCTGCTCTGTTTTCAGGATTCATGTCCTCACTGTCTTGAAGAAATGACTCAGTGGCATCAGCAGCTTGAGTACAAGTAGAACAGTTTGTTCTACCTGATCTTAAAGAGATATTTGACTTAAATGACTGGACCGACATTGAGCTCACTGATCTCCCCTCGATCTCTTCTTCATTAAATATTCTGTCAGAGGGATTACAACAGACTTCAGAGGCATCCTCCTCTATACATGCTGCAGAAGCATGTGATTTTGAGGATTGAGCAGATGTGGTTGATATATTGCTTGGAGCTCTTTCTCTTTGTTCAGTATGATCTCTAGAAGTTCCTTCAACAACAGCTTCACTTTGCTTTGACAGATTAGATTTCCCTGAAGCTTTAGAGAAGGTTGATTCGGTTGTCACATTTGATTTTATTGACATAGCACTAGATCCTCGCTGCTCCTCATCTGGCACATTGTCTTTATTCAAGTTGTCACTGACTTTCGGGTTACTTGATCTTGCTGAAATGTTTGACTTAATGGATTTATCTGACATGCAACTTGATCTCCCTGCAGTAGCATACAGATCATTTCTTTCATCACACAAATGACCAGAGTGAGTTGTTGAAACTTGAGAGGTTTGTGATTTTAAAGATACTACAGAGGTGTGTGACAGGCCAGATTTTACTGACATGACACTCCCTGCTCTTTCAGTTGTCCCATTATCTCCACAGGAGTTTTGTTCAGTTGTTATCACAGATTTTGACCCAGCTGATGCTTCTGACGCCACACTTGATGCTCTTGCTTCGGAAGTATCTGGTGTTTCTGTAATGTTGCAATAATAATCCTTTGTTTGATTTAATTTGTTTGATTTTGCAGATGTATTTGATTTGACAGACTTTTCAGATTTGACTGACAGCTTGCTTTGTGGTCTCCGTTCACTCTCATCTTCAGAGTTATCATTTTCCGTGATGTCTGCCTTTTTTGTATCATAAAGCTCAGGGGTCTTTGATTCTCTGAATTTTGCTGACAAAGGACTGGTTGCTCTCACAGACGTCCTGGATGTTGGAGATACTGACTTGAGTATAGACTTCCCAGAAGCAGCAGACATTAAACTTGATCTATTCTCCCCTTCAATTTGATTGTCTTCTAGGTTTTCCTCAGTTTTATCTTCTGGAATCCTTGAACCATTATACTTCCTTGATATTGCACTATTGTCCTCGTTTTCTTCAGCTGTAACCTGACTGTCCTCCTCCTCTGATTCTTCTTGTACTATATTTTTTAATTCAGCAGACACACTGGATAAAGCTGACAGTGAACTCTGTGTCCTCAGCTCTGAATCATCCTCAGCCTGTTCTTCCACATCCTCTTCTGGATGATGTTGTGGTGGTGGTGCCTTTACAGATGTAGTGGACTTAAAGGATTTCACAGATAGACTACTGGATGTTCTCTCTTTCTTTTCTTTGTCGTCACATGCTTTAAATCCTTCAGTTGAAATGTCTGGAACAGCAGAACTGAAGTTTGTTGAGGCATTTAAGTTAACTGACATGGCACTTTTGGATCCTCTCTCCTCTTCCGAACAATCGACTTTCTGAATTTCTTCTAATTTACATGAACTCCAAGCTGCATGTGATTTTACAGACATAGCATTCGATTCAACTTTTTGCATCTGACCTTCTTCTAAATCTTTGGTGGTATTTTTTTCTTCTGGTTCGATCTGAACTCCTTTGGGTTCTCCACAGTGGCAGATATGACAAGGTTTTGAAGTTTTTGGCTTGCTACGTTTCTCTGATGTTTTTGATGCTTTATCTTTTGGGACTTGAGATGGATTTGGACAAGGCAACCCTGAATCCAACACTTCACTTCCATTAGTCTCTTTTCTGTCAGGGTTGCTAATTTGGGAAAATGACCCATCAACATCGCCTGCACATGTAGCAGATCCAGGTTCTTCTTCCTCCTTTTGGTTTGATTCTTGAGCAGTTTTGAGATCAACGTTCTTTGGAAACTTATATAAACCAGTGGTCTCACCATTTTCCACAGTGGATAGTTTCACATTGCACTTTGGTGAACACGTCTCCCTCTGTATGGTGCAAAACTCCACCATTTCAGCTGCCTCAATACTTTCCGTAATGCATGTCTCCACCACTTGGTCTGCAATCTCTTCACTTGATCTCGACATGGTTTGTTTTTCAATCACTGTCTTTCTAGAAACCACTGTACGTGAGGATGCACTTGAACTAGAAGTATGACTACACCTTCTTGCACCATGTGCACCTGGTAAATATTTCCATGTCTCACGACCCTGGCAGTGACTGCAGCAGTAAGGACAGTGAGGTTTCTCCTTGTGCCCCTGATTGTGCTGAGTGAAATAAGCCTCGTCAGCAGACATGACTTCTGATTCTGAACAGTTCACATCGCTAATTTGTGCTAAATTAGAATCGGTGTGGGCTTTGATGTGGTCATAGGTTTGCCCTGCTGTCTTTTTTACTGTTGTAGACCAGTGTAACATTTCGTCATTTGGTAGTCTGAAGCACACTTTCATCTCCATGGACAAACTTCCATCTTTATTAACACGAACCCGTTTTTCTATGTCATCTTCTCTCACACTGTTGCCACTAGGTGGGCAGGAATTAACGAAGTCCGGAGAGTCTCTTCCATTTGGTACAGATTTGTCAGATGATACTGAGTGCTTGGTGGCTCTCTTGTCAGCTCCCAGGTTTGGGAGAATGGTACTTGTCTTTGTGGTGAGTCCTTAATTAGTCAAACAGCAGTAGGGAAGAAGCAAATAAAATAATTAGTCCTCTTTTGCATCTGTGGTCATTTACCAAAAGTCAGAGAATTGCTTGCTTTTGATGACAGAATCTAACAAATAATGAAATGAAAATGTGTCTGGCACTGAAGACAATTCTTCAACCTTCAACTTAACACATATTGGGTCTAGAGATTGTTCTGTGAACAAACAAAATTGTTTTGCTTACTTTCATTTTCGTCAGTGCGTTCTGTGGGACATGACTTCCCACTTAGCTTCGGGAGTTTATAGCGTGATGTTTTCTCAAAATCCTCCATGACTAATGGGTGAGAAGGCTCCCGTCCCACACAAACAAGAACACCTGGGCACTGCAGAAGACTCTGTAGGCTGTCAATCTGCAAGACAAAAGCATTGTTTAATTTTACACTTGACAGACAACACAGATCCACCAATTAAAGTTGGAGCTCCTTATTATACATGCTGCCCCTGAGGTGTGTTTTGTAAATTTAAGATGCCATTCCTCTTGTTTCCAGATAATATCACAATCTATTTGATCACGAGAATAAAACCCCCAAATTATTAGAAAATTTAATGAACTGTAATAAAGACATAACACCCACACAGAAGTTGCATCTGTGCAATTAGGTTCTATTTAAAATGTTAACAATATTCTTAGGCCTTTTACTTAATACCTAAAATTACCTTTGAAAACTCAGATTTTCAACACATCTTTTATATTTTGATAACAAATTACTAGTTTTGCAAGTGAGTCAATCTTAATAATGAAGCTGAATGCTTATTGACTTATTCTAATGCCTTCTAAGGAGTCGGAGATCTGATATATCGTAAAGGATGCTCCCAGATGCCTCTTAACAGAAATTAAAAAACAAGTGTTCATACACACAATATTTCCTTAACCGTTCTGACTTCCTGCTCATACTAAGATTGATTTTAATATATCATTGTTGATTTTTGACTTAATCGTATCTAGCTTGATTCCTGTCACTACATCTATTACCTTCTTGTTAAGAAATCAAAAATCTTATCAGTGCTTAGAATTGTGTTGTTTCATTAAAAAATATTGCTTTGTTATTTTATTGCATAATAGATATAAATAGACAAGTATATTTTTATAGGTTCTGGTAACATTTATTTTTATTTCAGCTGAGTGCAACTTTGGATTAATAGCTTTTTAAATTGGCTGACCAATATAATATTTGAAAGTAGAAGCTACACATATAACACTTCACCAGTTGCTAGCTTTATTTCCAATATTTCAGCATCAAATATTGGCAACAGGCAAAAATAAACAAAAAAAACTAGCAGGTTGAAATATTGAATTGTTTTCATTTTGCTCCTGTATATTTGGTTTTGATGACTTTGCACTTTCAAATTTTAAATCCAGTCTCAGAGAAGGTAGATGAATGGCTTCATCTGTGGTCACACAAAGCCCAGGTGAAGATAATTAATTGCCACCATGGAAGTCACATTTCTGAAACACCTCTGGTATCAAAGCAGTGAAGTTTCAACATTGACCTGTTTCTCCTCGCTCAAAAATAGCTCTGATTCGACAAAGATTAATGGGCTTTTGGGGAGATATCCACAATCTGAATGGCTGTGTGAAGGAATATCCCCGTTTCATTCCCTCATACACACACACTAATAATCTCTACCCCACTTGACTCATAAAAGCTACTTAGCTCACATGATAAATAATACCAATATTTTCTTAAGACACTGGTGTTATTAATGCCACTTATTCCTATCTTGCCACGTCAATAACTACCCTCTCTCCTTGTGCATGAGATTTTATTTACTAGCATAATTTAAGTAAATACTGTCAACTGGATTGGATTACGCCCATATCAGGAGAGGATAGTATTTGCTATTTAACAAAGGCTTTGTCTCCAGATTAAGAGCTGTTTTGAATACGTTCCTTAATAATGGCACAAATTATACTTTAGGGTCAATTCATAAGCAGGGAGATTTTTAAAATCCTTTCTTCATGTAATTAGAAGTATTAAACACCTGCTTATTGTGGAATTATTTTCTATATTTTTTAGGAGGAAAATAGTACTTAACTGGATCAAAATATGGTTATTGTGTAATTTACTGTGAGCTATAATAAGATATTAATCCATTGCCTAAAGTAAGTGAAAGATATTATGTGATAATATTTCAGGTTATCTTAAATGTTCAAACCGATCTGAATACATGAGAGATGTTATCCTTTTTGCTTAATGACATATTTTGACATATTCACTAAGCCTTAAAATATAAAAAATTATGTAGGATTATAATGATTGACTTGCGTTGCTCACGCCTTAACCTGTGGATCTGATTAGCATGCAGTTTGGATTTGGATCTGTGCTTGTTCTGTCACTACAGCCCTTAGCTTCACTTTAGTTTTCAGTCTTGATACCAAAACAATGCAAGCAAAATATATTCCTAGCATAACTATGATCATTAGATTTGAGCATTTTATTTCTCAACTAAATAAAAGAAAAAACTTCCAACAATAAATTAAAGCAAACCAAAACTACAATAAAAATTAAAACTAAGTTGGAGTCTCCCTATCTAGTTCATCTTACCTTACAGCCCTCTTGAGTGTACAGCTTCCTGGTGTGGTACTGCATGAGTTCAGAAACCTCTTCCAAGAACAAACCAAAGCTGCGCAGACCCTTACGATGCAATATTATGGTCTTCCTAAATGAAGGGTCGCTGTTTTTCACCAGCACAATCGTTTTATTATATCTTTGGTGATGTAGGTGACAGTCATTGGCTGAGTGAGTCTCTTCATATCTGCTTGGCCCACTAAGAACAAACTGGTGTGGGAGATGATGATGATGATGATATGGTGGGTGTGCGTGGCAGAAAGGCAACAGCTGGTTCTCTACATCATCTGAAGTGTGCGCGTGTCGACATGTGGAGCAAAGACTGCACTCCTGCTCTAATTCATGATAGGCCGCCATGCCATGCTGCGGTATCTTTGGTAGCCGGGTGGTGTGATGATCTAAAAGGTGAGAGGACTTGTGGGAGCCTTCTCTTCCAACTGCATCGAAGCAGTGGAAGTTGAGCTTGTGACGGGACATTTTGGCGTATTGTGACGTTGATAATTGGGCTTGAGATTTCAGAAGAGCAGGAGAAGGTGGTCGGACAAACTCTGATGGATGTTTGACATGGTTTTCACAAGCGGCCTAGAGACAGGTGGTCCACAACTTTTCTTCATGACTCCCCTTAATCCAACACTAAAGAAAGACGAGAAAGTCATGAAAAACTTGAAGACATGCTTATGTAGATAGCAAGGGGTGAGATATTTTAACTAAAAATTTTACATTTGAAAACTAAAGCAGCAGGCAACAATATAGTAAAAGCCTTTGGTGTGCAATTATTTCAGCTAAAATACTAATACACCCAGAATTTTATGTCAAGTAGGTAGAATATGGCAGCGGTGTAGATGTGTTGAAGATTAATTTTGAATATATCACAATCTTCCTGGAAATTAAGCACCCAGAATTTTCTCATTTTATGTCTAATTTATATTTTAAAAAAACTAACACAGCCTCCTTATATAAATTGTACCATTACCAATATCATAAGTTTAACAACAGTCTGCCGACTGTTCCACCATTTGAAGTTGTTTCCTGTAAGCCACCACTTTTTTTGTTACTTATCTTCTTTTTTCCAAATATTTGGTCTGTACGGAAATTTTCTCGCAGGAAGATCATTTCTGGACAGGATAATACAATTGTAAGTTGTCATAGACTATTGAGAGGGAAAACTTGCAGCATTTTGGGTGCTCTTGTTAAGAATCTGCAACTGGTCTACTAAGAATCTTTCCAAATACAGGGTGGACAACCAGAAAAGTAGAAATTTACCAGACCAGTGCACTATGATGATAATGACATCATAAAGTAAACTCCACAGACTACTTTGGTTAATTTTCAAGTACAGCAGACTCCTTAATGCCTTGGCTTGCAGCGCTGACAGATAAAAATAGTCGTAATCTACAATTATCTTTCCCATTTTAAACAGGATGAAAAGGACATGGTTCTTACATAGGGATTGTACTGACTGGTGCGGAGATCAAACGGTAAATGAAGGCACGGATAATGGCTATGAAGCCACAAATAAATCCCCCGAGTGACTTTAAATAACAAGCTTACGTCTGTACAAGCAGTGAAAGTGGACATTACCTTGGTGATTGTCTCCATCTCTGACAAAAATAGATTGTTTGCCAGTTTCTCCTGTAACAAAAATCCAGGGATTACTAACCATAGTCAAAATATCACCAAGCACAATGTATTCCTATTGTGGCAGTACTTAGAGGGTTGAGGACAATTCTGAAGGAATGAAATGCTTTCTTGTCATCAATAAAATGCAAAGCAAGAAATTTTGGAAGTGGTAAAATAGGCTAAGCTTGACTGACATTCATAAAGAACTGCTGTGTCTGTCAACCTCTTTTTTTATATATATTAGCAACGCTTTAAATCATTGTGGAAAAACGTGGCCAGAAAAAGTAATTTACTGCAATGCCTTTATTTCATGCAATTCAAATAGCTTTCATGCTATTTGAATTTTTCACATTTATAGGCAACTCATGCATTTTATTTAAAATATAACTAGAACAAAAGGCTTATTATTCTGTTAATTCAGAATTTTAGAAATCAAAAATAAAATGTGCCGTTTTTGTCCACAAGATATTCTTTGTGAGGAGTTCTAATGCCGCTTCATTACGTACAGTAGTGGATTATCTTTACAACATAAATATTAATATTCATTGGTAATACTGTCCTGGTGTTCTGTGAATTTAATGGGAGTCAAATCCTCAAATGTAAAAAAATCAACATATTTCTAAATGGTGGTAGAAACAAAAGAGCAGAGTACTTTTTTTTTTTGTAAATTATCTATTGCCAAACTAATAAAGTGCCTTCTTCTACTCCCTGAATTAGTAGAAGAAAGCACTTTACCTAATAATATACAAGGCTTTGGATCCCTTGATTAATGGGTTATATATCTTAGGTCTTGTGTTGGTCAAAAGGTCTAGAAAAAGTTCTAACCAGCAAAATTAAACTAACATCCTGCAAAAAAAAAAACTGATAGCAATATCAAAGCAATGGATCAGTTCAGCTAAAATAAGGTGAATAAGGTGAATATTAATAAGAAGAATACTTACATTGCATACAGCCATAATCCCGTAAATTAAACAAGGCAAAAATGAAATATAGTCCCAAAGCTGTAAAACGTGGGATGGAAGTTCCTAAAGAAACACAGAGAGTGTTGCACGCATTTGATCCGCAAACCAGTCCAAAAGCTGTCCTGCAGACGTTGGCCTGCCTGCTAATCAGATGCAAGAGACACTAAGGATAGACTGAAAAGCCTTGCTAATCACTCTGAGATTGAACTGAAATCTGCTGAGGCTTTGAACACATGACTTGGACCTTAAAGCCAGTTAAACATTTGCGTAGGGATCAAGATGAATGCTCACTAACACATAATGACTAAGCAAATATCTATGTTTTTTGTTGTTGTTTTTTTTTTTTTTTTAAACCAACAATGAATGTTTTCTGCTTTGACATGCATTTAAAATGGCATACTGGATGCTCTAAATGTCTTTTTTCACAATCCCCGTCTGTCATATTGAAATGATTTTCACTTAGGGTGTTGTAACATTCATTATAAACTTTTATATTCTATTATTGTATTAAAATGTCAGTTCTACTCTTACTGGCTACACAACCGAGAAGCAAAAGAAGTTACAGGGGAAAGAGGGCAGTTTTTAAGGCTATTTCATACATTTATATGGGAAATCAATTGAGGTCTTCAGGGAAGCAAAAAACCGGTTTATTATTTTGGGGTAATTTGTCAGTGAACTAAACATAAACATCAGAATGACTAAATAAATTGAATGATATAACTACAATGTTTATTACTTTACAGAGTAAGCAATTGTTGATATGCTGTTTAAAAAATTCTGATCACATCACATATTGCTGTGGTATTTTTATTCCTTTTCGTTATAGGTTAGGTGAAATCTTACTTTATTGGAAAAATCGGAGGCAAAATAAGACAAATGATTAGTTTCTCTTGATGCTCCCTTCTTGTGCTTTTTACATGAAAGAATTTCAGCTGTCTCCCCTTGACATTCATGAATATAATATGTCAACATAGCCCTGTTTAAATGACAAGTCTTTGGGGGCATGAATGAAACTATGATAAATGATTTCACAACTCGTGTATATACCTGTCAAAACTTAACAAACAAATCTATAAGAAGAGGGAAAAAGTATAAAAACCAATAGGTTGCATCAAGCTGGTTGTGAGCTGTGCACATACAAACTGAAACTTTGCCGAAACACCTATTGGCTCAGTTTCAGTGATTTACCTATAGGAGTCTATCACCATGACACATATTGACTTGATTATATTGGTCCAATCTACTTTGCAAAATGTCCCCCAAAATCTATTTTGACAATATCTTGCTCATAACTCTTTTCATGTGACCTCACAGATATTTGTTTGATTCATTTCTGATGTTTGGCTATTCTGAAATGTTCTTCTGCAGAAGCCTTTCTTTTACTCTGGATGCATGTTTGAGCTGAGAGTGATGCTAAAAAGTAAAAGTTCTCTTAATCAACATCTTTTGGTCTGGGAACTATTCATGATTTTATCCACTCTAGTTCCATCATAAAGTAAGCCCAGAGCATAATGCTGTCGTGATGCGATGTCACTGTGGGTATGGTGTTCTTTTGGTGATTTTTGTGTCAAATCTATGTTTTTTTGTCTCATAAATCAACTTTGGATTCATCAAGCCATAACACATTTGTTCACAGAGTTTTGGGATATCCTTTGTCCGAATACATGGGGACTGCAGTATATTGTCACATTCCCAGACCAACATGAACGATATGAATAATTGGCTTATCTAAAATTGACTGCAGGTGCGAACTCAAGAAGATTAACTTCTTAAATTAAAAGACGCTTCAGTGAAGTCTAAATTTTAAGGCGTGTACAGTTATGAAACTATCACTTTTAATGTTATATTTTCTCCTAATAGATGTCCTTGTTTTCAGTAGCATAATGCATCATATTAAAAGTGGAAACACTTAGTTTTAGTTAGTCATTTCAAGGAGAAAGGAATTGCTGCAGAATACATTACATATTCCTCTTGCTAACAGTCAATAGCTCCTTATGATGTCACTTGTGAGAAATGATTCATCACACAAGCATCCATTCCCCACCCAATGTGGGTGAATGGACAGAACATACAATCTGTGTTGTTTCCCAAGGAGATTAATGGTTAATGGTGGGGGATTTAACTCAGTTAATTCTGACTAGTGCACCCAGAGTTAATTCTAATTCGCTTTGTTTTTCTGGGAAAAACAAAATGACCCCCCTCTGCTGAGTCATCAGGTTTTAGTCCCTTTGAGTCAAGAGGAAATGCAGGATATGGTGTTAGCTGTGAGGAAAGCACCGTCACTCTTTACAATAAGATGACTGATGAGTTTCTGTTAACTCAGAATGTAACAAATTAAGATTCTTAACTATGACAAACATGGCTTGTACTTTTACTGGATGTCAGGCCTTAATAGAAAAAATATCTACTGTTGTGACACTTGGCAAAAAAAAAAGTGTCTGAGTCCATTAACGACTAAATAAAATGATTTCTATTAGCCCATAAAATGAACTTCAATATGCTGAGTAATCCTTCGTGCTGACAGTTGTCTGCCCTCCGATGTGTGGAAGCATTTCGGATCACAGTCACAGCAGGACACCACAAAGCTTATTAGCCCAGGAGCTCACACGTGTGCAGTGATTCCCAAGCTTAGCAATACCTCCTCCTGGTTCTAGTTTAAATATCAGGGCTAATTAAGGAGCAGCAAGACTCCTGATACATTAAGTCGGAGTCCCAGCAAGGCAAACACACCACTCTTGCATCATCAGTCCGATATTATAATATTATGCAATTAGATTAAATGAAACATCATAACAGAGACGTCATCTTCTGAATTTGACCAAGAATGTGTAATCAAATGAAAGTGAGTCCCAAGGCAATTTCATTTGTTTTGAAGGGTTTAATAATTACAGTGACAAAGCCACACCAATCCAATCTATGACAGTGTGGCCAGACAGTCTCAGCTCACCTTTTTACCTTCCAGTCACTGTTAAGCCTCAGTCCATGTTGGATTTATTAATCCCCTTTGTTTGTGTTCCATGACTATATTTCAGCATATTTAATGCACAATATTTGATATTGTTTACATTGCATTTTCTGTTACACGCAGTGTAAAATATAGTTAATCTAATATCTGAAAAATGACCACTGAAAGGTTCTACAGCAAGTATCCGGTTGTACCTAAAAATATTTAATTTATGAAATTGAAAATGACTCAGATGATTGCACTTAAAAATAAATCACATTAACAATTTTTAATCCAAATTGAACACTAAATGCAACTTTGAATTGCTACTAAAAATGCAGTAAATGTAGTAAATGTTACTTGAGATACAGCTGCCCCCAAATAGCTCAAAAGGCAGGTGGTCAAACATCTTTAAGTGTATTTTAAGACAATGAAATATAGTTATTTTCTGTGCATGTATTAAGCAGCTACACGTACAAAGTGATCAAAAACCATTGATTAAGAAAAGAAATACGTTGTCAGAAGTGGGATTCGAACCCACGCCTCCAGGGGAGACTGCGACCTGAACGCAGCGCCTTAGACCGCTCGGCCATCCTGACAAGCTGCCCAATAAAATCGACAAAGGATAATCAAGTATATAAAGTGGCCGCTGTAATTCGGTTTTATTTTCTGTTTGGTTGTATGGGAAGGTATTTGTCTTCATGGTAAAAATGACTCCAGCAATAGTTGTAGCAACTGCAAGGATCTGTACCGAAAGCTAAAAGTAATAATATTTTTTTAAAAAATTAAACAAATCGATAGGCTACAAGGTTTGAAATCTTGGACAATATCTAATTTGTCTCGCAGAAGAATATACAAATAAGATTCCCCGGAAATATGTGAAGGGAAATTGTTTGTGGCAGCAGAGTAGTCTTGTCATTTCCTTATCCTGGCTGCTATACCTTTAATGTCCACTAGGTGCTGAACACGTGAAGTGAGAAAAGAGTTTATTGCATTGTATTAAAATGAGAAGAACACAGAAGGCTTGTTAAATATATTTAGCAATTTATGTTAATTATTAAGTCGCATACCTTCTTTTTTAACAACCGCAACTCAGCTTTAATTCAGTTTGTGTTTTAGAAACAATATTGTACTTGTTATAATGGATCAGTTTCTAACTTGAAGCACAAGTAGCATTACAAGAATTTCTTGTCAAGAGAGAGGAGCTAATGAAAAGTGTCTACACTAGAAATAAGCACATCTGACCAATTTATTATACTTGTAGTTTACATTGGTATTGTTTCTAATATTTCTCTTCAAAGTGTGTTAATGTTATTCTACTTTAATTTCAGTTCCAGTTAACCTTTTGGTGAGAAGGTAGGTATTGATAACACTAGAAGGCTAGTTGCACTTTCAAAATAATTTTAAAGACAAATACTAAAAATTTTAAAATACTTAGAGCCACATTTAAACATATTTGAAGATAAAGTTTCTACCCATCCATCTTTCCAAAGTAGCTTGAGCTCTCTCTGAGAAAGGGATAGTTTCTTTCCTGTCCTAAGTGAAGAAGACCAACCCCACAGCATGATGCTTCTGTCACCATGTTTTATTGTGGGAATGGTGAGTTCGGACTGAGTATAAATGAAAATAGCATTTTTCAATTACTAGTGGGCTTTTTTTGAGCAGTTAGGTGACTTCTGAAGACAACTGATCAAATGAGAAAGCCGCATATTGTATATTTTATTTTCTTTATTATGAACCTTTTGGAAAATGTATCTTTCCTTTTCCACATTTTGTGGTACTTTATATTGTGCTGTCATTGAAAAATCTCAATAAAACATGTAAAAATTGTGTTTTTTCAAAGTCTTGAAAGGCACTATAGAATCACAAAGACAATTCGGTATCACTGAATTATGCAATGAGATTTTGTAGAGCAGAATTTAGCAAACTCTTTGATTAGCTATTTTTCAGGGTACAACAATTATATCAGTTGTTACGCTGAAAAGTTAAGTTATTTAAGCGTACATCGGTTTAGTAACCTGGTGAAAAATGATCAAACTGTAATTTACATCTGAACTGTGACTTGTAATTTCAGGCTTCAAAAGCCCCTGATGGATACGTGACTTTGGCTTATCTAAGCTTTCAGCTATCACTGCTCTTTAAGTACCCTGCCATCTGTAATAAACATAGACCTATCTAGCCCATATCCTGTTTTGAACCTGTCAACATGGTACTTTAGCTGAAGAATCTGAACTCTTGGGACTGCCATGTGAGTCATTTCCATGCGTCTCGTTTTTGATGTCGAGTCTTTAAGGAAACAGGGCTGAACATCCAGCAGGAAGGGATTCCTCCACACTCAGACATTCACAAATATTGGAGCTAAAATGTAAGAAATGGGTGGCAGGAAATGGAAATGATGCCGGGGTTGACTATTGCCAAGGTCAGCCAGGAGGAGTCTTACGGAGAACCCCTGAGCGTAAACAGCTCAGATCAAGGCACGGGAAATGCTGCGTGTCATAACTGACGTACTTTACCTATGATTAACCAGCAGTAAATGAAGGTTGTTGTTCATGTCTAGAGGAACTTGCATCACTCAGCAGTCATCTTACACAGATATTCTTATACCATGAGTAAGGTAGAATTAAATTCCAGGGATCTTAAAATCCTTTTAGGGTTATAACGGTTCCTTTTCTCAATTATCCATGAATATGTATGAAGCTCAACCTAAACCGTTTACACCCATGCAAAGTTTTTAATTCCTGAAAAATGTTCTCTGAGTAATTATTAAGACATTATGGAAACTGAAAAATATTTAAATAAATATTTGTAAATAGGAGGAGGAACAACTTTGAGTGAAATTGAATTAAATTGGTAGAACTGCAAATGCCTCTTTGAACCTTGTTGTAGGAACAAATGCAGGTAAGGAAGGTGAAATTTTGAAAGGGTTTACATGTTTCTGAAATTAGGTGGATTTTTTAAGGATGAAAAACTGTAAATGTATAAAACATTTTGGATTGGTAAACATCAAGCCCTCGATCCCGACTGGCCGGTCAAACAATATAAACCTCTTTCTCCCATTCAGAACTGTCTCAGACATGCACCTCTAAGACAGAATGCATGTTATTAAATTACTGCAAGTTTAGTGGTCTTTTTCTAAGGAACAGGAAAAGTAACAATCAAATTTTAAAGATAATTATTTTTGAGAGCATTACTTATCCATGTTTGGTTTTGTACCATTTAATGAATTGCCGTTATCATTGCAATATCAGTGTTTACGGTATTGCAATTGCAAAAGACAATTTAGATAAAGTACTTGGTAGGATATTACAGTATATTTCAAGTGCCATGCATTCAAATTCTGAATTTCAGTACTATATTTGACCTTCTGCATAGACGTTTCGTACTGTGATCTGTGCACTTAGTGTGTAGTTTCAGTGGCTTAGAAGCTAAATCTGCCAATGAGTGGTGGGGACATTGTGATGAAAGAAAAGTGATGGAAATATATATTGCCATTGCAATATTCAGAAAAAGCTTTGACATTATGTGTTTTCCTAATTATGAGCAGCCTTATTTTTGGTACCTAAAATAACATCTGCTTTTTCCAGGGCCAGAACAAAGTCATTTCAGGGTCTGAGCAAAATTTAATTCAGGGGTCACTTCCAGAAAAAAAAAAAATACAAAAATTGCAAATAAATTTCCTACCCATTCATCATTCCAAAGTAGTTTAAGCTCTCTCTGAGAAAGGAAGAGAGTCTTCCCTATCTTTGGTAAAGAAGAGCAACCCCACAGCAGGATGCTTCTGCCACTATGTTTCATTGAGGGAATGATTGAGGGAATACATTCGGCCTATACTTTGAGTCAAAATCTGGCAATAAAACTTAAACTCAATAAGAGTTTTTATTCATTCTGTTGTTTTTGATTAAGTTCAACACAAAATGTAGTTTATGGAACATTGGTTTACTGTTTGAAAGTGAATCTAGTAGAAAGACCTACATTCTGTAAAACAACAACAATTTTTAGTGTTTTACTTTATAGCTGAAAGATTTGGGTGAAATGAAATTTTGAAACACTAGTTAAATAGAGTTTAAAGGTAATTCTTACATAAGCTTCAACACTAAGTGGGAGGTTAACCATTGTGACTGTAGGCTATGCACTTGTCAAAATTAACCTGAAATAAATGAAATCATAATAAATATACATTTTAGGTTTCACACACTTGATAGAAATAGCAAGTATATTACCATATATGTCTGATAATTGATCCAATGATATGATCATATGAATGATGTGATAAATTATTTTATGATCTACTTAATTTAGTATGTATTTACATAAAATGCAAAAACTGTTAGATTAAAACAAAAACATTTGTTTAGTGGAATATAAGAAGATAGTTTTTTTACAATTCTGTGCATAATCCCAGAGCAAAATACTGACTTTTCTTTGGCATACATTTATTAACAATAGTTATATTTTTGTAAGATAAATTAATCAGTCCTTAATTATGGAGAACTTTTTACTGACACAGTGGATACCACAGTTTAAAACTAGGTGCAACACAAAATAAATAAAAATGACAAAAGGAAGAGACCATTTTTCTAAATAAAGCTAAACATGGGAATATGCAAATATGATTCATTAAAATGTTTTGTTTTATAGTACATTTTGTACAGCAACTTAGCTGTTCATAGCACTAAGAAACAAAAAAAATAAGTACAAGTACAAGTATCTGGGTGGATATAGGTTAGCTATAATTCAATGCAAGATTATATTATATATTATATAATTAATACTCAAAATAATTTCCCACTCAGTTCTAACTGAGTTATTGCAATTTATTTATGCAATAGTGTAAAAGTATCAGGGGACATTTTTCTGCATTTCAGTGCCTCTGACTAATGTCCTGATTCTATTCTCATACTGTTATATAATAATTTCCAAATCGGAATCTGAAACAAAAATACTTTCACCTTTTAAAAAAATGAATATAAAAATTATTTAATCATGTGTATGAGTGAAGGTAATCAGCCAATCTAATCATATTTGCCCCCCTCTAGAGCGAGGGCACTAGTTTTATTTTATGAATCATATTTGCTGAAACACTAGAGGCACAATGGCTCTCTTTGTGTCTCCCGAGCTGTCATCAGGTGGCCTACTGCTTTGCTTTGTCTATCCTCTACAGTAGCTGCTAAAAGGGGCTCTCTCTCACACTGCTGAACTTATACCATCACTCATCTAAATCATTACACCGTCTGCTTTTCAGGATGCGTGCTGCGTAAACTCCGCCTGAGAGCCCTGAGCCAGTGTGACTGTATGTGGCCACATTGTAGTGCAAAAGATGGGGGGGCTGACCTTGAAAATCTGACTTAAGATTATAAACAGAATTTGACAAATTCCTTTAATGTTTAGCCACATACTTGTGTTTTCATAATTGAACACGTGATTATCTCACAACTTCTAAAAATATGACACAAATACGGATAATTTAACTGTCCTTTACAATTTCACTCTTATAAAATTCTATAATTTTATATATTTGTTCTATAAAGCACGCTTTGCTTCATAAAATGTGCTAGTAATCATATTAAAACATGTATCGGAATGTCTGTTCCAAATATTCCCACACTCCGAGATCACACGTGGAACACATAAGGATGTGCTATCTCTTAAATGGAACAACCACATTGCAATTAGGAAGCACAATAGGAACATCCTCCTCTACATTGAGGTGAAGAGTTACACCGCCCCAGGGAGTATGTGCAGCTCGCAAAAACAACCACATAGTGCTGCAGCATGCGCACGATAGACCAACGCAACATGCTGTAGAGAGAGAGCAATGCAGGCCAGGCTGTGCAAATAGGGCATGTTCTGCACTTTTCTATGCAGCACACATGCATTAACAAAGGTTGTGTGGTTTAAAGCCATTTAAAAGCTGCTAAAGTACATTTCTCAGCGCGTGTTTCTGCCATTCTGCCAATTGCATCTAAAGCTTTAATGCTAAATAGAAATCTAGCCTTCTACTTCTCCTGGATTGGCAGCCATGTGCTGGCCTCCCTCTGTGCTTTCGCTGCTCGCTTGTATCTGCTCAGAACAGGTGCCGCATCCCGTTCGGCTGCCGCATTCGCAGCGCAGGTTGGGGTGGGAGGCCCTTGGCCGCTTGCACCGTCCCCCAAGTTTTCCAGGGGTCCCCATCTGCGTCCCCTGCACATCCGCTGCCACATGGCACCTGTCCCTCGACGAGTCTGGTCCATTCTTCGTCCGGCAACTAACGTGCCTGCCACCAAACACTCCGCCTGGTTTGGAGCCACAATGAGATGAAGAATAGCTGCACCCATAATCCCTTTGCTGTGAAATGTGTTTCTCTGTGTGCGATTTCCTTCTTTTCCTCCTTTGGCCACATTTAGGGCCAAGTACAAATTGTAAACAGGTTATTATGCTGCTGTAACACACTCCTACTGGAAATGCTCTCCAACAGCATTTAGTGTTTGCACACATAGATGGGTGTTTATCCGGGTAGTTTAATTTGGTGCAAAGTTCACTGCATTTAGCATGATTAGCATGCCAAATGGCTTTGTTGTGATAATTCCCTCAAAAGCAACTTGAAGTTTTACGCATCTAACAACTGAGTTTTTTTTCCTATTTATGTCTTTGTGAAGACATAAATAGGCAAAGGACTGGACTTTGAAGAAGCTATTTTAACTTGAATACAAAGTTACCTAAACTGAATACCCAACATTATTACAATGTCAGTCTACACAACAATAACAAGGGACTTGATGGTCGCTACTATTGGTAGACTAGAATATTTCAGGCACCACGATTTTAAATTGTGCATTCCAATATCTGGCCTCTGGAAAGGATTTTCTCTGTCCTTCATACAAAGAACTGATAAATAGCTTAGTCACCAAGATCAGAAAGCCTGGAGAGCGGGGAAAAACAGGTAGAGAGAAAATCATGGGTTAATTGTAATCAGTATTATTTTTACATTAGATTCACAACTTCATGTTTTCATGATATCGATTCTGCTGCAGCTCTGCATGGACATCAGTGATTATTCTTCTGCTGTAAGATGAACTTCTCCTTGATATTTTGCAGTCTTCTTCAATTATCTGATATTTAACTCCATTCATCTTTCCATCAACTCTGAAAATCGTCACTGTCCCTGCTGAAAGTAAAGAATTCAACAGCATGATACTGTGATCATCATGTTTTAAATTGAGAATGTGGTGTTCAGGGTGACAGACAGAGCTATTTTGCAACAACACGCAATCCTTGATGTTTCTCAGACCTCACAGAAAACTACTGCATCCACTGAGATTAAATTAAACACAACTGAACTCTATTAATCCGATCAGATTAATCAAATTAATCAATTAGGTGGTAGGGGGGGATGGATATGGATCAAGAGACGGACGGATGAATTTAGAGTAAAATGGCCTGAATATAATATTATTTTTTATTTTTTTGCTTTACAATTATGCACTTCTATTTCCACATCAAACCAAAATAAAATACATTATGCATCCCTCTGTAGAAGAACAGGCTGTAAGTTACATCACTCAAACAGAAGGCCAAATTTATTTTTGTGGAGTCTCTGCCTCCATCAGTGCTATATGCCTTAGTCACGTAGTTCGAATCAGCTACTTCCTCTTGACCAACAGTTTTACATTAAGAACGTCACATAGTTGGAATAGCCTGCTTCCAAATAAGATGTAACTGGACGCTCCCTCCCTGGCTACACAATGGACTCTGCATCAACCAGACAGTGAGCCTCCTCTGTCCCTCCTGAGAACAAGATCAGTGGTCAGCGCTCACTTCTGTCCCATCAACATGGCTAATACGTTACACAGCTGTGGTGGCTGCAGGTCGGGTACACACACACACACACACACAGGACTCAAACATATGCTAGGCTACTACTTGAACCGTTGGCGTTGCGTTAGACCAGCAGTCTTGTTTGTTTGCCCAGGGAAGTGACATGACGGCAGAGGAGGAAATAGGAAACATAACAGACTACCTGACAGACTCATTCCACAGGCTTGACCTGAGAATGGAGCTGAGCCAAGCAGCAATCAGAGAGAAATAACAAGAAGAGCCTCTTTTGTTTGTTCAGCCTATATCCTCACAATCACAAATATTGTAAACCCTATGATCTGTAAATGTGTGAAGAATTCAATTTGTCAAATTAGTAGTGATTGTAATGGGGGAGTGAGGTCTATGGCAATAATTCCTAGTTGAGCCGGTGTGTATAAAGTTTTACGTTTCTGCAGTTCACTGAAGTGTCGTGCTACTACTTGTTGTCACATTACTCTCTCCTTGGATTCTTGCTGATTTATAGCTGCTGAAGCAGCACTAAAACCCGACTCTGGCTTTCAGCTTCCAGCTCCGTCTACAGGTTGATATGACAATGAGTCAACTTTGAAGGAGGAAAAAACGGAGCTTGACAAGTTGAGTGTTTTGCCCTCACTTCCCGAAAGTGTAATATTCTCAAGATGAACAAATTGCCCTGAAACAGGCCCATATAACTCTCCTGGGAATCTCACTGAAAACTTGTTTTGATGATCTTTGGTTCGAGCACTTAGGCTGATCATACGCTGAGCTAGTAGTTTGATTCCCAATGTCTCAATATGTGGGGCATTATAAAGTAACTAATATTCCAAAAGTTTATATTTTCATGTTTCATTCTAACTCCACTCATGCAAGTTGGTGTTTAAACACTCCCGAATGAGTAAGTAAATATAAATCACTGTTTTTGTTTCTTTAACTTTCTTATCACTATTTGATTTGTATTAAAAGACCAGATAATAATAATAATAATAATAATAATAATAATAATAATAATAATAATAATAATAATAATAATAATAATATAAAGATTTTTAAATTAAAAACAGTATTGTTTAAGTACATTGCAATAATTTGAAATATGGTAAATATTTTAATAAACAAAACAACTTGTCTTTTTTGTTTACTTCAATTCACTGAAATAGAAAGTGATAAAGGAAGTTAGTTTTCCTTTTCTTTTAATCATTAATCAATGCACCTTATAATTAAATCTGAATCTGACGATTGATGCGTAAGTTTTTGTCCTTGTCCGGGTTACCGTGTCCTACCCTCTGGTTATGTGATTGTGATTGTTGTGATATTGGACTTTTTTCTTCATCAAGGGAGTCTGCTGCAACCCCCCTAGCTAACACAATGACAACTCTTGGGCCCGATGCTTGTCAAAGACCGTTTTTTTTACAAACACAAATGCCTGTGGCTGTCTCGGCCTGAATCCCATATTCAGAATTTGACGACACTCAAACTGACCCACAGCAGAGTTTAAAACCCTCTGAGGTACGCAGGGTAATGGTCTAACCTTACAGAAATGAGAGCACTAGCCAACTGCAAACTACATGATGAATGTTGTCACTCCACACAGTATGATCACATTTGCAGCAAAGTGTCAAAGCTATGAAATCTGGGTTGTATATTGTCCCTAAAAAGGCCAGATTTAGTACAAGCGTCTGTGTGCTTGTGTTAAATATGCAAAAGGCCATGTTGTCACAAACCTCGCAATGAAAAACGGTGGATGACGAGTAGGTAAAGATGTTAATCAGCCCGGTAGTCCTTCCTCCCGCCTTCTGAACAGTGGGTTCCCTTCTCTCAATCTGGCTCTTTTAATGCAGGGCCTAACCAGGCCCAAACATCCTGACGGAGAGAAGCTTTTCCCTTATCAGTCAGGAAACACTGCTCCTCCGCCACATCCTCTTTACAAGAAGCACGACTCAACCATTCCCAAAAAAATGCAGGAAGAGCAAGCCAGACTCCAGGATTTGTCAAAAGCCCCCCCAAATTCCTTTTATTGCCACAGAAACAATTTCAAGAGAACGCAGAGAGGGCAAGAACGGTAGGAGTAGGCAAAAGAAAAACGGAGGAATTAGAAGGGTTTAAAACATTATATTGTTTTTTATTTAGTTTTGAACAGATTACAAAAAGGTCTGCATCAGCAAGATACACCATGGGGCGAGCAAGTGGGTGTGGGGGCGATGGGTTGGGAAAGGGGGATCGGTGCGCGTAAGAACGACACCCAGAATAAGACTCCAGAAAAACAAAAGGAGGGCTGAGATGGAGGCGGGTGGCAATGAATGCGTCTGTTTTACAGTAATCCTCTGAAGCGGGATGATATGAAGGAAAAAGAGAGCCAATGGGAAACATGACGGAGAGGGTGGAAAAAGCAAATGAGTGCCGGAACGGGTCGCTTAAACCTTAACCGAACCCAAAATAGAAGACACACAGTGTGACGCCCATATTGAACATGGATAGATGGCTTTACAATAGCTCCCAAAACGATCCCCAAAAAAGTAGACGCTCTATAATGTTTTATTGTTTTATTTTTTATTCTAGGCATCTAGTCAATCTATGTGGCAGCATCTCAGTATATATCAGTTATTTCCAGTATTTTCTTTAAATAACAATGAACAAGGTGTGTTCTCTAGTGGTATTGTCATAATATAAAAATCAAATTTTCATAGTCTTTCATTAATCTAAATTAGCATACACTTAAATTAACCATTATCTTTCAATGAAGAGGTTGACTATATGACTATATTACTAGAGAAGTTGTTAAAATATGCCTTCCTTTCTTCATTATACACCATTAATTGAATTGCATAAGAAATGTTCAGCTAAAACCATTTTCAATTACAACTATTGAGGTAAGACTCCCAAACTGATGAGAGTGGCAAAACAAAAGGCAACATTCAAAATGGAAAAGTATAGATAACAGCGTTACAATTATGCAACAAAAACATCAACAGACTTAAATTAGCTTCTAAAGAGCATCTGTACATGCCTCTGCAGCTACATTAATTGGTGAATAAACAAGCCTTTTAAGATTGTTGCACTAAAAGTTAGAAATTTCCTAGCAACCGGAGGTGGCATTCTATAGTAGTCTGTGTCTGTGTCCCTGAGGTGTCCATCTCCGTATCGTCATGTTTCTCAGACTGCTTGTTGTTCACACTCGGCTCCAGACAAACATATTGCTCAGTAATCAGTTCAGTTTTTTAGGACAGGAAGAAGTTGCTCATAGATGCTAGAAACTGCAACATTGTCCTTCATCTTTGAAACTGCCTCTACAGTCTGTGTTTTAATCAGTCTTATGTCTGCAAGTGAACCAGCGGACTTATGAAATGCCATAATTGTTGTAGTAGGCCGCCGTTGCATCTGCGAGCACGGAAATTAGGCTAGTTTCTGTGGTGCTGCTGGGACACACTGAGGCGGAGGTGGCGGTAGTCGATGACACCTGGATGTGTCCAGTTACAGTCATGCCACTGGCTTGTTCAGGGTGGACACCACCTCCAGTGGAGTACAGGTACTGGTCGAACTCATTACGATCCACCTCGCCCAAAAGCTCAGCTTGGCTAAGCTGGTCCAAAGTCTCCAGGTGACCCTGAGTCTCTGGTGGGGGGGAAAGTTGACCCAGGTGACCCTGGTGGTGCCCATGGTGAATTGGCGGGAAAGACGAGGAGCTGTAGTAGGACAGGGGCGGGCCAGGGATCAGTCCACTGCTGCCTCCAGTTTGGGGTATGTGAGGAATATGACCTAAGTGTGTGCTCCCACAGTGGATCTGGGTCTGTGTGTAGTCAGTGTGGTAAGGAGGTGGGCTGCCCATAAGCGTCTGGCTCTGGTGGTGTTCATCTGGACAGGAAATCGTGGACGAGCAGGAGACTGAAGAGCTACCAGACGTTGAATAATAGGTCGGGGGCATATGCTCGTGGTCCATGGCATCTAAGGGGGACATCTCAGGAGGTGTGGGCAGGCCATAGGGGTAGGTGTCAAAGCTGCTGCTGGAGCCAGCAGGCTCTCTGAAGGTTCTCACGCTGGGCAGAGCGGGGCTGGAGCTTGAGAAGCCGCCGCAGACTCCATTGGAGCTGCCCTCGTCTTTGTCCAGCGGGTGACTGAGGGCTCGCTGCTCAGGCAGGGAAACATGGTCAGGAGCCAGCCCACTCAGGAGAAAACCGGGGTCCACTCTCTTGCAGATGCGTTTTAGCTGTTTCTTCCTGCGGGGACGATACTTGTAGTTGGGATAGTCCTGCATGTGCTGCACTCGGAGCCTCTCTGCTTCCTCCACGTACGGCCTTTTCTGTGGGGGAGTCAGAGCTTTCCACGACTTTCCTGCATTTAAAAAGATCAAAAAGAAATAATTTTATTTGGACTAAAGTCTGGATAACAGTCTAATTATTACATAAAGTAAAACTTTTTTTTTTAAGCAAAGCACAATTTAAATAACTAAGAAAGTTTTAAATCAACATTTGCTATAACTTCAATGTAAGTAGAAACATGGGTACTTTACTTTAATGTACTTTACTTTAATGTACTTTACATACCTTACTTTAAACATTTTATTCTTCTATGAAGATATTTAGGTTTTACATTTACAATATAACTACAAATATTTATAACTAGCAATTATGTTGAATAGTAAGGAAAAGCTAAATACATTTAAAATGATACTTTGCCAGGGTTTTTTTTTCTAACTAAAAGAGAGAGAATAAAGTTGGTGATAAAACACAACTTGGTTGTTGCTTTAGCTAAAAACAAAAAGCAAAACAAAAACAAAAATAAAACATAACCGAAAATGGCAGATTTACAAATAAATATTCTTCACACATTTTAAAATAGAAAAATCAATACAACAACATTAAATTTAAAAACGTAAAATAAACCCGAATTAATAAGAAGTCAATTAATAATAATGTTCTGGGTTTTGATTTGTGCTAGAAGTGCCAAATTTGCACTGTACCATTTCGCACTGTGCCTGTTTACCTAACAAAACAATTGTCTGATTATTATCCGACTTTTTAAAAAAGAATTTAAATTAAAGGGATGTGAATTCAAGGTGAACTTAACTTGCGAAAAGTTTGCTTTCAATTTACAACTCGTGTTCTAATTAGTTATTTTGATTCGCTACTTTTGTCGCGTTGAGACAGAAAAAAACTTTTGTAAAGCAACACAGGCCTCAAGAGAAAGGAAGGTCAAATGTGTGATGATAATAATAATAATAATAATAATAATAATAATAATAATAATAATAATAATAACTTTTTCTTACCCAACATTTTGCTGAGTTCTGCATTGTGCAGGTCTGGGTTTTGAATCGCCAGCCGTTTGCGCTCGTCTTTGGCCCAGACCATGAAAGCGTTCATGGGCCGCCTGATCCGCGGCTCCGGCGTCTTGTCCACGGGGGTCCTGTGCGAGATATGCGCGTCAGGGACATCTCCGTCTCCCGGAGGACCCTGAGGAGACCAGGAGTACGGGCTGATGAGAGCCGCCATCTGAAGCGCGCTCTCTCCTCTCCAAACTTAAGAAGCGCGTCTGAGACTCTTAACGAAGTTGTGCGCTTTCTGTCTGCCTGTCGCCTGACTTAAAGCTGTGAAAAACTAAAAAAAAAAAAAAAAACAGACTTTTCAAATTAATTTCCTGTGTTGCTTCAAGCTCTAGCTCAACCTGAATGCCTGAACAGATTTCAGGAGAACGCACAGATGCGCACATACAGCTGCTCCTCCATGTGGGTTCTGATTCTGTCGTTCCTGGTGGATGGGGGAAGGCTTTATATTTGAGGAGCAGGTTCCAGGAGAAATCCCGCAGGACTCTCGACTCCTCCTTGATTGCAAGTTAAACCCAGTGGAAGGGAAGGGATAGGATGCAACATTTCAACACAAGTAACTCCTTAAACTAGCCTGACAACACAACAACTCTTGTCATTAATACAAATATTAATTCAACTAATAGAAGAACTCATAACAATAGATTCACATGGTTATTTCAAGCTCCGTAGCTTGTGTTGTCTTGCGGGTCAAAAATGACCCATTACCATGTTTACCTGTAGAAAAATACCCTAAACTATCGTTTTCCGGCTTGAAATTTTATGATTTTTCCTAAATTGACCCCGTCATTAGAAAAAGTGATACTTTGTTTTTGTTTATAATTCCATGTGGTCTGTACACCACGAGGGTACAATGATTGTCTTATGGGTCATTTTTGACCTGTGCATCATAAAACCATTTAAGCTCCAGAAAAAAAAGTTCAAAGGCCATACACAAACTCTCTCTAATACACACCTGCACCCTCCACCCCCCTCACACACACACACATATCAAAGAAACTGGATTGATGTACGAATTGAACTTGCATTTGACCTGCACCTGGACTATCAATCTGCAGCTATCCCCTCACATCACACAAGTTTCCAAACACAACATAAAACAATCTCAGACATAATAAAAAGAAACTAGGAATAGAGGATGTGAAGGTACGCTGAATCTGAGTACCCCTAGATGGTTCCTTGCTGACGCCATGAGTAGACGTTTCACTGTTCAACAGGTCCTACGCTTGAACATACCGTCCTACATGGGATCTTCAGCATAAGATGTTGAAAAAATTCTTGTGCTGAAGATGTTCAACGTAGGAGCATCTTCATATAGTAAAGAACGTCTTCATGTTATGAAGCTTTTTTTCAACGTGTTCAACACAAGATGTTGAACACAAAGTTCTCCATAAGATGAAGAACATGTGGAATGTTCTTCATTTTATGTTCAATGTGGGTTGGGGAGGATAGGAAGCTCTTCGGCTTATGTTGAAGATGTTCATCATAAGAACATCTTATAAGTTCAATACCTTATGTTGAACAGAAGATGTTCTTGATCTTGTGTTGAGGATGTTCAGCATAAGAACATCTTCACGAAATGAACATCATCTCGTGAAGATGTTCTTCATCTTATGTTTGACACCTTATGTTGAGCAGAAGATGTTCTTCATCTTGTGTTGAACATCTCATATAATTATGAGACACAATATAAGAGCTGATGTTAAATTGTTCACAAAATCCAGCTACATTTTTGTTTGTTGTGTTAAGAGGTATTTTTATAATTCACTTCCTAAAAAAATATTAAGGAATGAACCGTTAACTAAAAAGTTCAAAATTTTTGACTTTTTGTTCCCTTTCAGTATAATTAATTTAGAAGTAATAACTTCACATTTAAGAAAACTGCTACAACACTTGGCTTGTGGGAAAAAGAAAAAAAGAGTGTAATCCTGTTGATCGTCTTTGTGTATTGTGTAACAAAAATACATGATAAAAATTGAATTCAATTGAGTTGAATTGATAAATAACAGATTGTTTCATCATTCAAAATAGATTTTGGATTTAAAATTCAATTAACTTGCTTTATTTTGGGGCTTTTGTTAAGGCGGGTCATTTTTGATCAGTAGGACAAGGGGAGTAAACAGAATGTTAGGATTGCACAAGGGTTAAAAAAGTTGTTGAATTCACATTGAACTCAGAATATATATATATGTTTTGCTTAATTTATTTATTTTTGGAACTTTATCTTTTCTGGTCTTCGTGGAACACCTTGCATGACCAACTTGCCAAACCTGGTTTGCAGGCTTCTCATCTTTCAGAAAACTTCAGTTGTTAAGTAACATTTTGAGATTTCCATTGCACTTCAGGCGTCAGGTTTTCTAGTTTTATTTTGTTTTTTGTTTTTTTGACATGCACAAAAAGAGATACAAAACAAAGTACATAAAATGGGAGGTTCTTATTTTTACAGGATTCGAAAATTGAAGAGTTTTGGACTTAACCAATTAACATTAAAGATTCAAAATAATTTTCCTCTGCCTGTGATGGTCATTCTGAGCCACATTTCTGGCTGAGCAAATAAATAAAACCACTGCGCGCGCACAGACTAATCAGTTTCCTTCTGTAGACAACAGCGGGTGCATATCAAATCCAGGAGTTCCTGTTGACAGGATACTCTCAGCCTGCTGTGGTGGAGGAGCTCACACTCCCACACACACTCGCTCTCTTTGCTCAAAACACAGCTACCAACATCAGGTCGCAAATGATCTTATCGGTAATATCTTTGGAGATGGGAGAAACCTGACCACAGATTACAAAGACATGTTAAAGTTAACATGCAGCTCAGGTTGGAATCCAAGTCTTGTAGGGAGTCGTGCTGCTCCACTTGTCAAAGTAAGCTGTCGGTTTTAGTTTACACCCCACAGGAAAAGGATATGGCACCTGAAGCCACAGATTGGACCCGATGCAGGCACATTAGTGATATATAGGGCCACACTTCCTCTTTCTGGTCTGACTTGGACCATACCGCTGTGTTACCAGTGAAAGTCAGAGAGTGAAGTTATGGTGAGTTTAGGTATGGTGCAGTCAGACAGCTAATGGGAGATAAAATGCTTTTGTGTTTTAAAACCTAAATTACAAACTCAGAGACAAGGAGTCCTGAAATTACAAATGCCTGTAAGTTTTACCCATTGTTGCTGGGCAGTTGAGGCATCTCAACTACCCTGACAACAAAGGTTATCTCTATGCTGTAATAGAAAAAAAAAATATTGGAAATGGATTTTCTTTTTTTAATTGTAAAATAACACAGGTTTGCTCATCATTGCAGAAAATATATAATATATAGAGATATAACAAAATGTTTCAAGCGTTTTTTAAGATCTTTATGAAATGCTGACAAAGTTCTTAATATAATAAGATCTTAAAAACACCAAGCAACAAATGCACCAATCTTTGACATTGGACTTTTCATCTCTGCTGGGCTGCCCATATCAGCTGGAAAGCTGAATTTTATAATTTAGATAAAATAAACTTTAACCATAAAAGTTCATTTGTTTTTTTGACTTTCTAGGGTACTTTTGTATTATTCTATTTGTACTAAGCCTATCTGCCTCTGCTTTGGACTGAGATAAATGATGGTTATTCACCTTATGTTATTTTTCATTAAAATAGGTCAGATGCCATTATAAAATTTACCAAATGTTCATGATGTCAATTTTTAAGTATGAATCTACTTTAATTCATCAGGGTAGTTTACAAAATCCCCATATGTGCAAATGAATACACAGCATTTCTTATGTCTACACTTTGCTTTAGTTATGAGGAGCAATTCAGGGTGAAAACTCACATTTTTACTTTATTCTTTAACTCATGGGCCACAAGACTTGATTGAGCTCCAATGTTGCCTAAAAGTCCACTTTAATTTGGCTCACCAGTTCCTCATAATAGGGCGTGTCCTGGAAGCTCTCGTCATGGTGTGTGCTCATGGTGTGATCTCCCATCTTAAATGAAGCAATGCTACAATCTGTGCCACTGAGTCAAAAAGGGAAGTGCATATCTGCTAAAATGACTGAAGTGCAAAACAGCGTCTTTCCTCGATGTAGAGGGGATTCTTATGCAAATACTGGTGGATTCTCTATTGGTTCAAAATCCATTTTCCTACATTATCTTCCCTTCTTACATTGAAACAGGTTAAAAAAAATAGCTAATCATAATAATTTCCTTTGACTTCTAAGAGCAGAACACATTATCGATACATTTCATGAAATCTTTAAACAGGTTCAAAAAAAGAACATTTGTATTTTTATTCAATCTTCTTTAATAAGTCATTTGAAGCCCAGAAGCAGAATTGTCTCAGATTGTGAGTAGAAATTAATTAGCTCGTAAAGGACATAATTTCCCTCAATAACATATACATCTGTTACATTTAATGCATTTTAAGAATTGAAAAACGCAGGAAACCTCAGCTTCTTTGTAAATCATCATTCAGATTAGAATATATGGATGAATAAAAATATATATATTTTAATATTTAATAACCAATTAGACTGGTTTGTAGGTGTTTACCTACAAATTATTTTCTGATATAAAAAAATATTTTCCTGTAACAGTGAGGATAAAAAAAGTGATTGGAGAATCAGGGATACTGGAAAAAGCATAAAGGGAGTTCTAAAGATTCCTGTTTATAGTTTGTCATATTAGTATCACACTACTTGAAGTCAGTCAAAGGGCTTTGGGAAAATGGGTTTTGACTGTTAAACACCTTCTGGTAAAGATTTCAAGCTGAGATTACTGACCAAAGCTTGTGTGAAAAACTAAACAGTAAACATGGAAGAAGACAATCAGTGCTTTGTGTGTTGCAACTTTGCTACCTTTCAAACAAAGATACAAATCACAAAAATTACAAACCTGAACATGACTAATGCATTTTGTGAAGAAATGTGATGCAAGTGGTATCAAAACTCAAGTCTGGGCCTTATTGCTCTGGGTCAACAACAAAACCTGAAAGACACGTCTAACACGCCTGATGAATGACTGACAGGAGATACGACTCTGAAGGTAATTTCTTTGAAAAAGATGTAAAAAGACACAAAATGGGCTATAATAGCCAGAACTGAACATATGAGAGAAAGAGCGAGGTTCTACCAAGAGGTAAGTGCAAAAAGGTATTAGATAAACAGAAGTTAGAAAATTAATGCATTTACTTTTAATCCCCATCAATCTGATAGAAATCTGATATTCTTATGCAAAATTCACAAGATCAACTGGCTTCAGAAGTCCTGAAATTAACGCATAGTCCCTGACTGTGTGTTTAACTGTTCTGTGAAGGCCTCAGAGGTTTGTCAAAGAACATTAGTAAACAGTATAATGAAGACAGAGTTGCAGTTGTATTCACAACAAAGCAAATGTTGGTTCTAAAAAAATATTGGTTCAGAAAATCTGAAAGCATATGCAAGAACACAATCCCTTTTTGATTTTTGTTAAGAAAAAAAACTGGGATGCTCTGCAAGGCACCATAAACCAAAAAATAATGTTAAATCTGACAATTTTTTGTAAAGATTTGTCATATTTCCTTCTAAGCTAAAGGGTGCAACGAGATTTAGCTGATTGTAGCAGGAAATGGAAAGAGAACGAAATAAGAATTAGCACACCCGACGTGCCTACAAAGTTAGTCAACCTTTTGTTTTGTCCAGAGAAGACAAAAGACACATTCGGATCTTTTCAACACAGACAAACCCAAAATAGAGACAAAGAATGCTACAACATTTTCAATGCGCAACACTGGACACCACTGGCATCTTCTTTTCCTCATCCCACACAGGAGTTGGAACAAAGCGGGTTTGTTAAGAGTTTGTGAAGTCAAACAAACCGGAATATCCTGCGTCACATCTGTAAGGTAAATCATGTGACCAAATGCACACCTGAGTACTTCCACTGATTTTGTAACGTGGCCCCTTCAGTTTATAAACTTATGGTTTCAACTTCCACAACAGGATATTGTTTTCTCTTTCTACAAGAGTCATGCTATTCAAAAATTAATCTAATTTCAGGCCATAAAGTACAACCAGAATCAAAATGTGTGTGACCATATTTATTTAAAAACATTTCATCGACATTTCAAAGAATGACTCGTTTTAAAAGGCCCATCATGCCAAAGCACCAGATGTCATGTATCACATTGATCACCGCTTTCCTTTCAGTTTTTGAAATGAGTGATAAACTGGGCGACATGGGGAATATGGAGTTTTATGTACATAAATAGTAATGCATGCAAATAGTCAAAGAATAAATGTGAAAACAGCTTTTTTTCCCCTGAATCATATTTAATGACTCAGGAGATACAAGAATCAGGAAGTACTAAATTAATTTAAGCCAGCTGCTAAGGCATCTGTTGTTCATGTAATAGAGATTTCATTTGGTTACAAATATATTTTAAAAGGTGGGAATTAGGACAAGAAAACAAGTGAAGTAAAAAAGTTTTTGGAAGCTGGACAAATTTAACCAAAGCCTAAACTCCACCCTATTCTTGATTTTCTCTCTTCCTTTTCTTCTTCTTGGATTTTTTAGTAACCAGCTCCTCTTCACACTCCTTTACTCCATTGTGGTCCTCCTCGCCCTCATGAACATTTATAAGCTGCTTCTCTATGTGTTTAGATTTCTTCTTCTTGGAGAGACTTGGTTTTTCACAGTTCATCTCCAGAACACTGGCAGAGCTAGCGTTTTCATTTTCATCAATGATTTCCGCAGTTTTCCTCTTCTTTTTCTTTCTTGAACACGCTTTCTCCTTGTTTTCTTTTTCTTCTGGTACAATGGGGGCACTGCACTTCTCTTCTACATCCTCGACTAGATTTTTGTTCTTCTTTTTCTTGGGCTCTTCAGCATCATTGTTGCTGCTATGGACTGGACTGAGCTCCTCAGCGGGGCTTGATGTTTCGGTAGTCTCTGCTTTGATGGAAGATGCTGAACTTTCAGAGCCACGAGCCTTTTTCAGCTGTGCCATTCGCTGCGCAAAATACTCCTGCATGCTCAGAGAACTTGTCACAGTCTTGGTTATTGATTCAGTATCAAGTTCAGAAGAAGCCTTAGTCCCACTTTCCTCTGATTCAACTGGAGACTCGCTCCTGCTCCTCCCCTACACCACAAAGACACAAATAAAAGAGAGTTATTTAGAGAATCTCCACATCCAGACCTGGTACACCATTTTGAACAAAGGAGCTTAAGTGATTGTCAATCATCATACTAAGATTACTCCAAAGATGTAAAGTGAGTGACAAACCCAAAGAAGGATGTTGAAGCAACAATAGGTATTAGAACTTTAAAATAAGCACAGTTAACAAAACAGTCGCATTTTTTTTTTTTATCGTTCCTGACATACAGCTGGGTTTGTTCGGAGTCAGCTCCAAGCTGTCGTCCCTCTGTAACAGCTCCATATTTAGTGGTGAGGAGCTGTTAGGGAGATACAAGTTGTAGCTGAACTGTGACTGTCAAATCAAAATGAAACCAGATCTGCTGTTTGTGTTGGATTACCACCAGAGCAAGAAAAAAAGAAGAAGACCAAAGCTGGAAATCAACCTAATCTAACACATGAACTTTCTTAGGAAAGTCATCTCTCATTCCACAGAGATGTTTCAGAATTTTATATTCGACTTAATTCTCCTAAGAAGAGGACACGTGCATCAAAAGAGAAGCAACTTAGTTAACTGAACAAAATTATATAATTCAGAGTGTTATAAAAGTGTGGTTTCTCTGAATAAACTTGCAAAATGCTTTTACAACCTAGACTGGGAAAAGCCAGTACCTTGTTCTATGTTTTGTTTCATACAAAAGGTCTGGACTCTTACTGAGAAAGGATTGCTTACTAGAGGCATGGACTCTGTTGAAGTTTTAAATGATTGGATCTGATTTTATCCAATCACTAACATTCGGCTGTGTTTGTAATGTGCCAGCTCGATGTCGAGTACCAGAAATCGTGTGTGCTGTAAACAATCCCACGGCATCTTTGCCAGCAATAAAATGTCTTAGAAAATTCTGTTCAAACTTTAATTGATCGATATTTAGAAGTGTGACCAACACAGACTGAATACCTTTGACCCCTTCGTCCGGTGCCATTGCCAAACTACAACTTTATAGGCTGCCTACAATTCTAAAACAGGACAAGAAAAACTGGAGAAATCAAGGTCATTGGGAGAAATTTCAAAAGGAGCACTGAGGGGGATATATGAATCCAGTAGTATTTTATAAGAAAACAATGGCCAGGCCATTTCCAACCTTTACTTTTCACAATCGCTTTGCGTTGACAGAGTAGAGGGACCGTGATTAGTCATCTTTTTAACTTTCAACTTGTGAATATGAAATCAACAGCTTCATACTAACTTATTGGTATGAATTTGTGGGATCGCAATTCAGTTTGAGGACAAACTGAATTGCGATCCCATATTTATGGTTATGTACTTTATGACCATAAACGTCTGTGTTAAAGGGATCGATGATTACTGCATTTGTTTCAGATGTAAGAAGCAGCAAAGCAAAAATTCTACAAAAATTCTAAGCTGTTTAGTTTTTATGAATTTATATATACATAGCATGCAGTGATCTTCTATTCTATATTTAGGAGAAAACTGAGTCTGATTATAAATCCTCGCTGCAGCCTTTAGGTTCGGCATTAAACGGGGCCTATTTTAAAACTGTTAGGCACAACGTGGTCCAGATTTTACCTCCACAGCATGTACAATTTGTCACCTCGCCCCTATGACCCATTTGTCTTCATTTTCCTAATGGCCTACTCAATGCATAATGATTTGTCGTGAAGAATACAGAAGCTCCTCTGGAGAGTCGCACTAAACAATGCAGCCGCTGCAAAGATGGTGAAGTGGATGGCATTTTTCACACCACACAGATTAACTGAAAACACTGAGTTGTATGCTATCATGTCATTGTTTGGCCTTAAGGCTTTTATGTTCAATTACAGTTTGAGATAGACAGGATGGCTCAACTTATCCAAATCCACATTCAAATGCAGAGCCAAGTTGAGAGATGTACATGAAGCTTTCTTGTTAAGTCCCTTCATCAAAATTTGTAATGTAATGAAGATAAAAATACTGATCTGTTTGGCCAGAATGATTCTCAAATAAATTCAAACAAGATTAATGGTTCCAATAACGTCTGTGAGAGTGCAGACCTTAAAAACAGAAAAAAGTGGTTTCCAATGTAGGTGAACTCAACACGAAAGCTAAAGAAAGTTTTCCACCATCTAGGACCTTGTCCAGATATAACCACAACTTCTAACAAGGGGAATATAAAGCCCTTCAGGTGAGGTGCCATTAAACAAAACTTTCCAGCTTCCCACTAAAAATCTATACTCCCAGTTACTGCACAATGGCGTCCTCTCTGCTTGGGAGAGTGAAGATGCGGCTTAGAGCTGACAGCGCCAAACAGCATGTAACTGGGATTTGGGAAGATGGCTGGGGGCCACTTTAGAGCTGCCTGTGAAATTACTCTCAGGAGAGGGACAGGCTGAATGAGCAAAGGGAAGAAAGAGGGGAGAGTGACTGAGAGAAACATCATCATCAGGGAAAGGTGGCTTGAGCTTGGTGCGTGGTTCTTCCTTCACTGCCTGGGGATTCCATTAGACTCTGATACGACAGCAGGTAGAAGTGCTGTGCACAGGCTGGACAAACACACACAGAGTGAATGTAAACACACTGATCCAGTCAGCATTACTGGCAGCCCTGGAGATTTTTTTTAGCATGAACTATTGGGGGTGACAGGCTAATAGGAAAGTACTTGGCAGCAACATTAGAGGGGTTTCTCCACTTTCAGTTGCGTCTTTCGCTCAGACTTGCTAGTCATATAATCCTTTGCAATGTCATAGTCTTGTATCCAGCAGACAGCAAGCATTACCAGACTCATTTGTGTTTCAAGTTTGTATTTTTAAAACAAAAGTATCAAAAAGAGTTCGGAAATTGGTGTTTGATGCGCTTCTGCTACGTAGTAACAATGCTTCTTGCCAACAGATCTTATACTGCTGGAAAGTAAAAATACTTCCCATTTCACAAAATTTTTATTTGTGGTTTAAGCAGCAATAGTGAGTATGTGGGTTGTCCCCATTAAAAACTTCTCTGCCAATGCCTTATTTAGGTATCGACTCCTGTTTAGTGCTGTTGAATGGATTGCATAATTGAGGTTTGAAGAATTAAAAAGAAATTTAACTACTTTTTAATTTATTCATTGCATCTATGATGCATGGAAAAATCATACTCTGCCAGAACTGCCTGGCAGCTCTTCCTCATCCTCACACATTGGTTTGGGATTGCATGCCATTCTTCAACCAGCATTTACCACAAGTACACTGATGTGGTTGTGCTCGTCACTTTGGCATGAACAACATACCAAACCTGATCCCACAAATGAGTCTTAGGTAAGAACTGCAAGCAGATCACTCCATCCTCTCAATTGCCAAATTGTGGAGGTAGTCTCTGATGAACCCCTTCCTGTGGGGAGCAAGTGCTGACATCTTGAAAGGTCAGCGTTCTGTCCGAAAGACAGGATTCCCACTGGTTATAGAACCCCACAATATCTCTACACTAAAACTGCCTCCAGTGATGACGAGTATAATTGTTCATCAACAAAGCTTTTTGGTATTGGCAGAAATTATTTTGCAAGGTCTTTAGAGGTGCAATGCAACCAATATACTCAACTCAACGCACTTGGGAATGCATTATGAGAATAGATGTTTTCAATGTATTTTCTTAACAACTGTGGCAACATTTAAGGGGAATTAAGCAGGGAAGTCACACATACATATACTATATATGTATTTTTTCCACGTTATCTGACCCACTACTTATTATTAACCCAAGTAATGACTTTAGTAGACAAATCAAATTTGGACAGCCCTACTGACCTATGCACATCCTTCCAAAGTTGCAGTTACACTAACAGATGTGGGGGAAAAAGCAGCATATTAATTTGAAATCTGATGAACAATAGAGAAGAAATGCACAAATTCTTAAATAAAAATAAAAAAAACTGGATAAAAGTATTTGAATAAAATGTTGTCATGCTTTATGTTAATACTTAATGTAATACCTAAATAAATTATGCATATTTGGCTGCAGATTATTCTCCAGCTGGAGCAGAGTATTTGGAGTGACAGAAAACATGGCATAAGAGAGTAAAAATGCATATCATCATGGCTAAAGGTAAGAATCGAAAAGAGAGTTTATACATCCAGAGTAAATGTATTCAAGATGTCAACACTTTTCATACCTACAACCTAAAACTGGGTTTTGAACCTATGGGCATTAAAAATGTTATAGACATAAACTCAATGAAATGAATAGCAAACTGCAGATATTTTAATTCAACTGAATATGTAAGTCAAAAAATAATATGAAAATCTGATAACTTCATCAATTCCTAGTGGGTTAAACCTAGTAAACAAAAAAATAGTGAAAAAATGTTCATGATCATTTAAAAAATATTAAAACATTTATACCATTAAAAAACATCACATTAATGGTTACTGTCTAGCCAGTTCAAGCAAAAAAATTGAGAAAAATTATATCTTCATCTAAGGTAAAAAAAAAAAAAAAAGAAAAAAAGGTGAAACTGACAACTTTAAACATACAAGCTAATTTGACTAAGCTATAGCAGAAAAAAAGCACTTGGAAATGCTTTATGAGAATAGATGTTTTCTTCATGTTCTGTATTGTTTTGTGAAAATACAGAATTTTAAATGTCTTATATTTTATTAACTTTGCAAACATCTGTCCAGCTTCTTGCTAAATTTATGAAGAATGGCAAAAATGGCAGAGTTGAGTAGCAGAGGGTTGGAGAACACACCTCTTATCAAGCCGTGTGTACTTCTCCTCCCACATCATCTACTTCTCTCCACCCAGACACAGAACCCCAGGAAAAGGATGCGCTCAATGCACTGTGTGCAGCTCTGAGATAAGGCTCCTTCAGCAGAGGAGCGGTCTGGCTGGCTATCGGGCCCTTCCTGATCCACTCACTCCCCTGGCGGGGATAGGGTTGGGCAGGGAACACAGGGAGGGGTCCACAGAGGGTCCCGAAGAAAAGGAGAGGTTGGGAAGACATTCAACAGGACGCCTCCTTCAAGACACTCCAGTTCAATCTCTTCCCCACTAATGTAACCAATGGAAAGCCAATGGCAAAACATGTGCCAAGCTGCCAAAATAGCACGGCCAATATATTCAGAAGGGAAGTCGATCAAGCCAGGAAAAATTAAGAAAAAGGTTCACTTCAGTGCATGAGAAACTTTTCTTTCCAGTGAGTCCTAGAATAATAATAAAAAAAGAATATTACATTTATTTGTAATAATCTGAGCTTTTTTTCTTTTGCAGAGGAAGCAATCCTACTTTACGCTGATTGTGATCTAAAGAGAGTGCAAAAATCTAAGCCAGCATTTTTTTGTACAATACAAGATCTGTTACCTTGTATGCCATTGATCTAAATATTATGACAGCAAAAAGAGTGCATAATAACCGAGTAAAGATGCATAATATCACCTGACATATTTAAAATACAAAGCTGAGCAAGAATGTTTTGAAATGAAGACAGGTATTAAAATTGTAAAATATTTTAGACTAAATACAGTTTTTACTAAAAGAGCTTAATTGGCACCAAAATAGGTCAATGTTCCCACAATACAAAAATAAATGTAATATTTGTGGGTAACCTTCCATTGCTTTTACACTGAGGTAAATGCTGGTATTTCAGTGGTATTACTAAATTCAAACAGTTTTACATTGCCAGTTTCACACAAGTTCTAAAATGTAAAAATAGGGCTTTTGAAAAAAATATTTTTGTTCTGAACATAAAACCTCTAATAAAGAATAGGGCTGATTTTGAACAATATATAAAAAAATCAGCTTGTGCTATGTTCATATCACAACCTAGTGATATGACTAATCTATCTCAAGTGTCATGAACCTGCTTTTTTTGTGCCAATATAATATTTTGTCAGCTGGACAGTCTCACAGCAGTAGATTCTCACACTGCACGCCAAAGATGTTGTTCAAAATGCTGAAGATTACAGAGTGATGGTAGGACAGTTGAGAAATAACAGGCACATATGGCAACTGATTGTCATAAGATTTTCTATGGAGCAACCCTAACAATAACTTCCAAATACAAACAAAACCATATTTGTCACATTCAGAAAAAAAGAGGTCAGATCAGTGGCGATTAATTGTCAACAAGATGGAAACAGTGCAGCATAACTTATACTGATATTCAAGTCATCTGTCAAAAATCCCTGTATTTTTCTTATACATCACATTTTTCTTATAGATAGGAAAAAATTGCAATGTCATTTTTTAGCAATATGTCTATGCCTTAAAAAGACATTTTGTACCTTTCTAAGATAAAAATTATGTTTATTTTGCACATGTGAAAAATATTTTCCAGTTAAAAAAGCTGAACATTTAAGAAAAAATGGCAATTAAGCATATTTTTGACAAGATGTTACAAAAAAATAATAAATCAAAGGCAACACACACATCAGCAGCTTACAAGGTGGGACAAAAACTCTGTCCCAAACAACAACCCAGCTTTGCCTGATTGGTGGCTAATGTTGTAAGATGTAGGTGGTGCCTGCCAATACTTTCAAGCTTATTCTATGCAGGCAAGGAAAGTTTATTTGTACAACACATTTTAGCAACAAGGCAATTTAAGTTCTTTTCATATAAAGACGCATCAGTGCTTTTAATAAAAACTAAGGCTAAGGTTTGTAGTGTCTTGATCTACATCAAAAAGATACATCCAATGAAAGAAACCAAATGAAATGTAATTTACAGGATGAAAACTTTTTGCATTCATTAGTTTTCATCTCATTTCTTTCCATTTGTTCAAGCCTAACTAAATACTTTTAGGAGGCCAAAATGCTGAATTAATGTCTGCAAACAAATCCAACAATAGAATGAGATGTAAAGCAGAATAGTTAGCTGCAGTCTAATTCAACAGCAAGTAAAATATGAAACATATAGAGAGAAAGATTAAAAGGTGACTCCCTAGAAGGTAGCAGCTTGCATTTACTTGTGTTATTTTGTACTATAACACAAGATTTGAGAGCAAGTTTACTTGTATTAAAGTTCCTTCAATCTGAAACACGTAAATTTAACCAAAAACCATTTCAACAACTCACCTTTTTAATCTTTTTAATTAGACTTTGATTGTGCAGCACATGGCCTTTTATCTCCTGAAAAACTGCCTCTTTGCATTGCTTGCTACTTTTTTTTTTTTTCCAATAATTTCTCACCGATATTGGCTGGGTGGGTAATTGCATGAGAGTTGCCCTCATTGTCCTGCCACAATAATAAATTTGGTGATACTCGAGGTCTATGGATCAGGGCCTGATTAGCCAGCTGTCTCTCCCTGATGAGCGCACAAGTCCGGCAGCCCATCGTTCATCGGCATGACGTGGGTGGACAGAAAAACAGGTGGAAGCCTTAATCCAAATAAGTGAATGCCTCAGTTCAACACGCAAGTCTACACCCTTAAATTAATTCCAATCTTTTTTCTCCTTTCTTTGTAAATTAGGTTTAACAATCGCAAATTTAACAGAAACAAATGAAGCATATAAGCCCATCATATACTGCACATCATAAACTTTGCTAAAAGCAGACACCGTGTGGAGTTTAAACATAAATATGGGTTGAAAAATTGCATTTTGTTCCCACTGCGGGAACGTTAATCATAAATAACAAATGAAGACAACATTATGCATGCAGCTTGTTCAACACTGCAAACACTCGCCGACAATAGGCCTTCATGAACACCGGGGTTCCTCACTCCGACCCCAGGGAGGGAAGAGGCTGTGATTATTTCTCTCAGCTGTGATTCATTAGATTTAGGAGTGTGTGATTAAACGGTGGTCTGACTGTAAACAGCCGAGAGGGTCTGAAATGTCTGGGCAGTTAGCTTCACTAGGAGGTAATTATCCAGATCTCATATTGTAGCATAGGTCTGTAACTATGGGACAGACACCTCGTTTTTTTTCTTTTTTTATTTGTTTCAGTCCAGCACTAATCTCTAAGTGTCTGCGAGCTGGCACTGCCAGCAGGGAGCAGTCCACAGAACTGCCACAGAGGTAAATGGCAACTGTGTGCTGTGCTTATTTTACAGGAGGAGGGGTTGTTCTTGGCGGGCCTTTGTATTTTGAGCGGTAAAAGTAAAAGGGTCTGTCAACAAACATGGTCAAGACTGGGATCGCTTTTGGTCGCGGCAATTAGATGCTATCTGTGAACGAACGGCCCGCAATAAGTGCAGCTGCCTGTATGAGCGTATTGAAATAGCAGCCACCACGCTGCAGCGACGCACATTTACACCGTTAGGCCCTTTCATCAGATCTGCATTGTTGTCTAAAGGAGTAAAATTAGCCTTTCTTCTTATCTAGAAGTATTTTTTAATGGAATGAACAAAGTAGTATAATTTTTAAAAAATATCTCACATTTTTGCCTCCTTAAAAGAAAGGAAAGAAATATTAAGATCTATTGTTTTCCATTATCTAAGTCTAGAAAATAGTCTATTTTCATAAATAAATTAAAAAAAAAGAAAAAAGAGACATGGGTCACTTTCCTTACAAAAAAAAATAAAAAAAATTTATAATTGACTGGTGTCAATTAGGCGGATGTTTGTTCATCCCACTAACAAACATTCATTTGTTAGGGGGATGAAGGGTTGACATAAATTTAAATTTGAATTCTTAATTAAATATTAATACTTTGTGTTGAGACTGTCAGCAAAAATGTCAGCCTAAAAGATGTGTCGATCAGTTTTAAACACCTTCGCTGAATTTTGGTAGGGAACAAACTTATTACGGGGCTCATCACTCATGATGAGTGGCACACACATTGGATAAGTGTGGCACAGATTAGATAACACCAGTTTAGATTGTGACATTATTTTTCAAAGGGCCTAATTCTGATTATTTTCCTTTCACTACAAGATATACAGATGACTTGGAGAAGGTTTGGCATTTATAAGCTAATGCTTCAGCCAACAATATCTTTCAGACTGTGCATGACTGACTAATCCTGGAGTCTTGGGTGTGTTTTCACCATGTGTTCATTGTTCATGATTATTATTATTGCTGGATACAGTTTGGAATAAATAAGACATGATCAGTTTTAACCTCCGAATCAAACAAATACAATAAATGTTATAAACTTGACAACTAGACACTAAATTTTTTAGACTGATCTTAAAACTACTTTCTAGAAAATGACACTTTCTTGACATTCTGACATTTATAATTATCAAAACCATTTCACATGCCTCAATTGTCACCTTTGTCGCCTGTGGTATGGTTGTAGCAAAATTTTGATTTTACCTTCTGCACTGTCAGCAAACTTCCACGGCTTTACTCCGCCCATCGGCTGCCTGGCGCCTTCTGTGACGCGACTACCAAATGCTCAACCCGTGTCGCCCCTGCTCCATATTCCTTAACACGGCGGTATCAGGGGAGCCCATGCCGACGGGCTATCCTTCATGTGGACGACGCGTGGGCAGCCAACGCTTGCAACAGGTGCCACCCGATGAGGCCTGATCCCCCCGTTCTTTGTGCCTGAGCAAGAGTGGGAGTGGGAGAGGCCGCAGAGGTCACGCTGACCCGAGAGCAGGGCGCAGCATACCCACCGTCTGACTGGAGGTTCAAACGTCAAAACAAGGCTGGTACCAATTTAAGCTGAGCCATTTTTCTTTTCTGACACCAAGGGAGTAGAGAAATAATAAATGGGTGAATGTTGGAGCACCTCTAACGTTGTGCTGAAATCAAACAGAATAAGCAATCAACATAAGACTAAAACTGTGGATGCGCCCTTACTGATACCAAATTAAAATAAAAATGAGTGATGGTTAAAACTAGTGCATAATTGGAGTTATTTGAAATGTGGAAAATAAATATTTTCTTGATTTTCTTTTAAATATTAAAATAAAATCACAATTACAAAAGCAGGTCATTTGAATGAAAATCCTAAAAGCTTTTATTTTTTGACTCCTCCTTGCAAAAAAACAAAAAAAAAAAGAATGAAATGTGGGTGAAAAAAATAAAACTCCAGCTTGTTTCCACCTTTCAACTGAGCTGGCGCCTATAAAAAATGACTAACTTTTGTTGATGTATGAATCGGCGGGGAGTCTATTTATCAGCGGGCCCTCTGCGGTCGCCCGCTTGGGTCCCTCAAGCCACAAGCCGCGTCGCTCCCCTTTGACTGATTAATTAGCCAATCAGAGGACATTTTTCACTGGGCGGCAGAATGGTTTATTTCAGCTAATGCCGGGCTTTCGAGCCGAGGCCCGTTGGAGCCTCGTCGGCTCTTTCGGACTGCCTGAGTGGCTGGGCAGAGGGGCGAGGGAGATAAATCAAGCTGGGCTGGCCCTCCATGTGGCTCCCCTAACTAAACCCCCTGAGGAGGGCACGAAGTGCAGGGGTGGTGGAGAAAGGGGGAAGGAGGAGAGCAGGACAGCCAGGGGCACTGCTCGCCCGCCGATAAGCGCGGGGAGCACGGGGGTGCCAATGTCCCTGCATTTAAAAATGGCCGGGGCTTTTTGATATCTCAGCAGTGAGAGCTTGTCATTTGTCATGTGGTGAGTAATTGTGTTGAGGAACTCAAGAGGAGGCAGGAGACGGAAGAGGTTCGTGTGTATAGGATAGATGATGGATAACGGAGAGGCAAGTAGATGGACAGGTGCTATACCCCAACACACATCGTAAATAATAGCTGCAACCTTACATTTTTAGGTGGCTAGACAACAAAAAGAGAAGCTGTGGGTGAAGCGGTGGCCTGCAATTTATCTTGCTAAGTTAGTCACTTGTACATGGCAAATAGCTTTCCCCCAGTAAAACAAAGCTGAATGTCTACAATAAATAAGTATGATAAGCATACTTAAAATCAAATTTTTGGGCGGAAAGTAACTCTTCCATTTTGCAGTGCAATGCAAAAGTATTCACACCCCCCATTTTACATTTTGTTTTACACTAGATTATATCCACAAATTCCAATGCAAATCATTGGATTTTTATGTGATCAACCTAATTGATGTAATATTCTGAAGTGAAAGGAAGACGATAAATTACTTTTTTTTTTTTTTAATTAAAAAAAAAAAAAAATCACCTTTTGGTCTTTTGGAGTATGTCTCCAACAGCTTTGTAAACTACAGACTTATATTTCAAACTCAGGGATATTGTATGAAAATATATTTTTTAGCTCTTCTTTGAAATCTTGACCGAGATTCAAGCAGACATGTTTGAATCTAAAACATTAAATTGCACCTCTGCCAGTACATTTGGCATAGTCTCATTTGACCAGAATAGGGCTGAAACAATTAATCAGATTAATAATTATTGAAATAACTGTTAGCTAATTTTGTAAACAAATAATTGTTAACTGGAGTATATACTCCAAAAACATGTTTTCTTTCTTTCACTCTATCACTGTCCTCTTAAAAGATTTGCAAATCTTCTAGACCTATCAGTGTCTGTTCAGACACTAAACAGTGTCTGTTTAGGATTCTTGGTAGGTTAGCGGTTGTGCCACACTATTTTTGGATGACTGTTTGGACTGTGTTCCAAAAAGATGTTCAAAGTTTGAGACATAGCTCCAAAACTTTACCCCTCACATGTTTGGTGTCAGGGGTAAAGCATCAACCACTCAGAGTGTACTTAGTTGAATGGCTCAAAGGTTAATTATTAATTTCAGATAGTAATTCAGGTGTGGTGTAATGCCATAATTGTTAAGCAACAGCAACTACATGTTAAAAACAAAAAAAATGCTTGCATGCTCTCATATCCAGAGTTGCCTTTGATGAACAGAAACCTGTGTGTTGAGTGTGTGCGTGCACTTGTCTGTTTCATGAAGCGTTGCACACAGCGATAAGGGACGAGCAGGAAACATCACTGTGGAGGAAGGAAAACACCCGCTGTGGGGGGACTGGTGGAAGGGATGCTGGAGAGACAGCCGTGGGTGGTGGTTGAAGAGCTGGAAGATTCATGAGTGGGAAAGAGGGCAAGCCTGGAGAAGTCCATGAAGCTTCAGACGAGCTTAATCAAGATGGACATTTGTGTAATATCGTAACCAAACCTCCCATATCTGTATCGGTATAATGTTTTGGAGCAGTGAAATTATTCAATATAGACACTGTGTAACATGTCAAATAACTGATATAAAATGAGTGTGAGACAAAGGTTCATTCCAGTGTCACAGACAGATTCATAGAATATCAGGCAAAATGCCTAGATCCTGATTGGTCAATCACAGTTCTTATTTATTCCCTGCAACCTCAGATGTTGCTGGGCTTTAACACAGGGCTCGTGGGAAACCATTGTAATTGTTGCTGGTGCTTTCAATGTAGTCAATGGTGTCCCACCTGGCTGAAAAATAAGAACCCATAACCAAACGATTAGGGAAAAAATCATGGTGTGTATTGCTTGCATTTCCAATGTTAATCAGCCAGGGAGCGTCTCCTATTGTCATGTTATGGCAGAGCACCTGCAAGGGAATAGAGGAAGGGTTTTTGTGTACAATTTATGGATTTTCAAGATGCCAATTTCTTCAAGCCCAGTGCTTGAAATAAACAAAGGAATCCAGCAAAAGGCTTTTTTGTGTATTGCTGTCCAAAAGGTACATATTTTACCATCTGACTGGCTTTCTGTACTGGGTCGATTAAACTTGGAGAAGCAAAACGGGTTTGCAACATGAAAATATATTAATTCATTACAACACAATGGGTGAAAATGCTTATTTCACCATAAAATACAAATGTAAAAGTGGTGCAATAATTGTAATTCCTCTGGCTGCAAAGAAAAGTTTTATTTTGTGTGCGTTCTCATTATAAAGCTATGTGTTTAAAACTATTTCATCCAAAGAGACAAATATCAGTAATTTATTGGCATAAAGCTGTATGAACGTGTTAAAGTTTTGATTCCAAATGGACTATCTCTGTTTTAAGGTTTAAAATTAATTTTATGAGATCCTAAGGAAAGTGACAAAGTTATTCAAGTTTTCTCTGGCTGTATAGAGCAGGGGTCTCAGACTTGCGTCTCTGGAGCCGCAAATGGCTTTTTTGACCTTCCACAATAGCTCTTAGTAACATTAGTAAAAATAAATTTAAAAAAAGTTCATATTTTAAATACAATAAATGCAGGTTTTTAGCAGTTTCTGTAATGGAATAATTGCTTCTCTCCACACATTGTAGTTAAGGTCTGCATCAAATACTGTGGCTGTCCTGACAAGTGATAGATGAAGGAAGTAATTAAAACTGGGTTACTGGTTTAGGGTGTGGAATCCATACGTGACAGAATATTGTAGGCTAGTATATAAAAAGACGTCTGTATTGAAAATAATTTTCTATTGCTCCTATGTAACCTACTTTTTAGAAAAACAAAAATCTGGGTTATCTTTAGTGACTAAATAATCATCATCAAAACAAGGAGAAATGCTTAAAATATGTGTGTGTGAATGAACCTACATGTTTTACCTTTTAACGACCTTTTGCCAATACATTAACTTTCTAGCAATTTAATGTATCATGGTCCATCTGTAAATTAGGTAATGTGAATTTATGAAAGCAAATATAGACCTAAAATGTATCATAACTCCTGCAAGTTATCTACAAACAGGAAGATTTTGTGCAATTTTTGTTTTTATTTACAAAGGTAAATAAAATACAAGCTGGACCCACCTAAGTCTGTAAGTTTCAAAACTATTAGACTATTACCTTAGCGTCAAATGGCAAAGTGACATCTGAAGGGGCCAAACACTGATGGCAAGAGCAAAAAACAAACTTTTTTGTAAGCATCATCACTTTAGATTTTTGCAAACCTCAACACAATTTGGGTTTTTACTTTAATAAAACCTTCTGGCAGGCAGAACCACCTGATGTGATGGTCTGAGACAGAAGTAAAAAAAAAAAAGAAAAAGGGGGAAGTGTGAAGGAGGGGACGAAGAGGTAAGAGTGAAAATCTCTTAACTGGATTTAAGTGCTCTTGCCACCATCAGTGGCCCTTTGGCAGCGTTAAAGCTGTTCACTGCGACATGGCTAATCTTCAGCCAGAGGCAGCTTGGGAGCTGGGACTTGCAAAACCTAAGGGATCACACTGTACCAGAGTAAATGTTGAGGACATCAGAATTGATGGTCACCAGCAATTACTGAGACTGATAAGCCTGAGCGACCTTGCTAGAGGTTCGCTGTCTTCCTCCTGAGTCCTGACTTTGATTAGGCTTAGAAAGATCATAGATCAGCCTGCTCAGTTCAGGGTACAGATTTTTTTTCAGCATAAGCGAAGTAGTTAATTAGGAATATTAACTGAGAAGACTTTGAGAAATGCTCAATGATATTTGAAGCAAGAAATCCTCAGATGTCAGTCAAAATCTTCTTATTCACGCAACAAAATTCAATACATTACCTGTTCTTGGTCTTTGGTAGACTTGGTCCTCTTCCCAAAGATGCAGTTAAGGTCTGTTTCACTACGGGAAGATAAGTCCTTGCCTAAAATAAAACATGAAAGTAAAATATTTAACAGTTTCTTGGACTCAACATCGGCATTTATTAGCAAATTTTGTTTGATATATCAAAAACAAACCAACAGATTGAAAAGAGTAAAGAACATATGACACATTTTGTGTGTGTGTGTGTGCTTAAGATGTGGTAGCTGGTTAAAGAAAAGAGGAGTTGTGCACGGTCCACTTATGCAGCAGGGTTAAAACAGCAAAGAAAAATAAACTGACGACAAGGTCCGCCAAGTCTCCGGATTCCCGTTCTCAAGACTGGGCCTCAAAGGCTCCTGAAGCATGCAGTCGTCTGTCTCGAGCCTGGGTCCTGTTCAAACAGCTGCATCCTCTTCCTTCAGCGGGACTCTGATAACATTTGGTTATTTATTGCTTTTAAGACTCTATCTCCCTGCTTTTGACTTTGAAAGTCACAGCACAGGGCACACTTAAGAGGTAAAAACCAAGAAAGTATGCTGAAAACTAAAACAAATGGGATGGAGGTCATTTGGTGTTTGTCACCTACTGGAGTTGGGTCAGACGTAAAAATTATACTGGATTTGATTTTCTCTCTGCTTGGAAAAGGGAGCACACGTATACATTTCCTGGTTTTCAGGTGAACGGGCAAAGAGTTGTTTAAAATGGTAGAACTCATCAGATCAAATAACTGGTCAAACAAGATTTACAATGCACTAACTGACATGCAAATCTGACATCAAATTACTGAGTGCCAAGACTAAAGTAAACATAGTCCCATTTTCTGACACAGCTCTTAGTTTCGTTGTACTAAACTTATAAAGAATTTGGTTTTAACCTATTTCTCTGTTGCAAGTATGCTTCTTGTTGCAAAGAAAGTTTACTTCTTTGCAAATGATCTCACATCTGTAAGGAAAATGCATTAACCGAGTTGACTATCTGGCCACAATAAACTATCCAGTCTTTCCTGTCAACAGCTTAGTCAGCAACTGTTTGTAATGTGGTGGTGTTTATTGGCTTGGATTATTAAAGTTTGAAGAAACAAGACTTATTGGCAATTAACAATTCATTTATATAACAAACAGAGGCCTCTGTAGTACCCCATGCAACCACAACAGAATAGCACCTCCTCATTATGCTGGTAACCAACTTGGTCACACAATGCTGTGGGATGGAATCCTATTCCTCAGGATCTGTTCAACCCAGCCAATTCAGTGGGTTGAGGTCAGGATTGTTGGCAGTTTCAGTCTCTCTACTTCCAAACTCTGTATTTATTTGCATTGACATCTTGGTCTGTTCCCAAAGAGTGGAGATGGGGGATGGACACTAGCTGCTGAATCTCATCTTGAAATCTCTGCACTGCCAACGATGATGACAAACCCTGTTTTTCCAGTCGGGAAGATGATGTTTGCTATTTGCAGAAAAAGACTTGGCAGGACTTTCATGGGGGCAACCCACATATTAAACTTAACATACTGTTCAACCCACAAATTCATTTTCCTTGCAATGTGGTGTAATTTAAATAGAAATAAACAGACTTTCAAAAAGCATAATATTTATTGCCAAGTATCTCTACAATAAGAAAAACAGAATTAATTTTTTGTGTGATTTTTAATTGGTCAAGATCTGTTAAAAACAACAAAAAAGGATACTCTTTGAAAACCCCAAAGCAGCAATGAAGCCACCACACAGAGAGGGGGGACGAAGAACTGTAGTTAAATTCTGCATCAACCTCCCTGGCTGTCCTGACAAGTGATAGATGGAGGCAGCAATTAAAACTGGGTTACTGGTTTATGCTGTGGAGCCTGGACCAAAGCAGTGGAGATTTTGGTGCCTTTCCCCACAAACAAAGGCCATCAATTCTCAGTGTTGGCAAAGAGCAAACCAGCATAAAGGAGATATCAATAGAAAAAATTGTCAGGACAGTAAACAGAGGGTCTGAACTGAGAGGGAGAGGAAGGAAGGCTACTGCGACTTAAGCTACAACATTTTAACTGAAAGTTATAAACTAACAAGTCATGATACAACATGAATTTATAGCATCATCTACTAAACTGGTTGACCTCTTTTACAATCAAAAACTATCAGAGTATTACCTGACCTTACCAGCCACTCATATAACAAGCTTAACAACAGTAAATCTATTAGCAAGCCTTTACTTGGCAACAACCTCACAAAAAGGGGAGTTGGCGTTGGAGAAGTCTGTAGAAGCATGCAAAGAGGCGTGGCGGATTACGTTACCCTGCAGCTCTGTTTAGGTGATTACAAATTGCTACTGGCAACTATAGTGGCAGTTCACCTCCACTTAGGGAAAAAATTAAAAGAAAAAAATGTTTTTTGTTTTTTTTTACTGTGGCTGACGCCTAGGGAAACACAAATATACAAATATGACCTCTTATTGACTCAACACATATGCCCGAAGATGCAAACCCTCAAATTTCTAATCTAATCTTTGAGACTTTGTTGTTGCTTGGAAAGAATTCAGCCCTTTCTGTGAAGGGACAGCATATAATAGTCACATTGTAAATGACAGTTAAATTATTAAGACTGGTGCCAAATCTGTCGACGCCTTAAATGGCTGATTGGCAGTGTAAGCATTCCTGCATGCAGTACCTCCTAATCTGTTACTTCTTAGAGTCATCACTATAAAAAAAAAGTACTTCTCCAAAACTAGATGTCAAAAACATTGATAGAAAAAAGTGGAGGTTGGATCATCTCATGCATAAGAAATCATTTGATGGCACAAAGCAGTCAGCGTTACAGCCCTTGCAAAGATGGAAAACCCATTTCACATTTCCTTGTGAGCACTACCCAACTTCAGTTCATTTGTTAGTTGTTCTACATAAAGCAGGTTACTTAAATATAAATCTCTAATGGTGAACAAAAAAGAAAAAATTGCCCTTCAATTTCTGCTCAAAACCTCAACACTTTCCTTGTTATTTGCCATCACAACAATGTCTGCTCTACTCTCTGAGAGCTTCAGTATCTTAGTCCCCAAAGTTTGTGTTGGATGCGGACATCAATGAGTAAAGGGTTCAGTGCAACTTGGCCAATAACGCAGGAAACCTGTACCTGTACACGCTGTACTTACTCGCCTGCTTTCATACATATGTGAATTTGAGTGACATCCAAATCTTAATCCATGTGGTCTATGATCTGACATCAGTTGTCTTTGAAGTTGTAGCAACTTCAATTATTCTGGGAAAGCTTTCCATAAGTTTAAGGAATGTGTTTAAAGAGATTTTTTTTACAAGAACCTCTTGTGTGAGCCCAGACTAAAGAGCCTGGCTAAAAGGCAGCACTCTAATCATTGAAAACTTCAATTCATCAGGCTGAGGTCAGGTCTGTATAAGCAGCAACTTCTATTCCCCTACTTTGTGGCCAATTTGTTGATATTTTCATTTGCTCCCACTTTATAAAAATGGAACTACGAGAGCAAAATTAAATTTTAAATGGCAAAAATTGCACTATTGGTATTAATGCACAGGTGGCATCCTATTATACAATGTAGGACATTATTGAGAACCTGACCCCAACCCATTATTTACAAATGTTTGTAAAACAGTCTACATGCCTGGTGCTTGATTCATACAACTGTAGTCACGGATGTGGTTGGAGTAACTGAATTCAAAGATGAATAAGCAAACTATTCTGGGAACATTGAGCGTAATAGCCAACCAAATATTGCAACTGTACTAGAACTGCTATAATTGTAGTTCAATATATTGTGCACCTCTACATTTTAATAAATTTTACAATTTTCATCCAAAGTTTGTACCTTTTACAGGTCTGGAAAAAGACATGGAAAAAGTCTTTTTCCACAATTTTCTTTTGATAAAAAGGATCAAAAGAAAACTGTGAAAGTTGGATGTTAAATTAAATAATTTCACATCTAAAGTTCTCCAGTGTGTACTCTATTAGTGCACACTGTAGTGTGCACTAATAGTTGCATACTATTGTGCACACTATTGTACTGTAGCAAAAAAAAACTGTAGCGTTTTTTTTTTTTACTACAGTTAAAAACATACATCAATATTTTTACATAGGTAAATAAAAACTACTGAAATCATGTAACATGAATCTGCTTAGTTCACATAAAAATGACTGAGCAATTATGCAATATAAAGTGTGACAGGCCAAGTTTTTAAATTTGTTGGAATAACATTTTCCAATCATCTCAGTTGGCCCTGAAAGCAAATATCCAAAAATGAACAGTGAGTGGACATACTCAATGAACAATGCATACATTATGCTGCATGAATGATAATTAGAAATATTAGTTAGAGCTGCCATGAATGCTCCTGTAGTTGTCAAACAGAAACATACTCACCCCAAGTCACATTAGGTAATGATACAATTGTGTGAGTCAGAATGAGCTTAACCTGACTAAAACTTGGCAATTAAAAAATGGCAGCAGAATATAAATGTTGGAAGAAATGAAAGAAACAAGCACATTGAAACGGTCAGATCGTCATGCTCAAGTGTGCACCTTTTTCTGACTCGCTTCACACTCGCAACATAAAAGCTGCAAGTGGGGGAGATAGGACCTGGACCTGATAGGGGCCAGGTCCTATCAGGCAGGGTCATCTAATGGGTCAGAGGAGTGCTGTTTCTGCTGGGGGGAGTAAATGCAGATACCAGATGCTCCAAACAGGAAACAGGAAGTTGCTTTTGAATGACGTAAAATATTAAAGGTTCTTCCAGGTGAAGCAAAAACTGAAATGTTTGTTTTGTCAAGTTTTCTGATCTGATGAGGCAGATTTGAACTCAGTGACACACAAGTCCAAAGACAAAAAAAAAAATTTATGTCATATTTTTTTCAATTTAGGATGGCAGATTATTGATGTAACTCTAAATGCCTCCATTTAAAGTGTAAAGTGTATGCTGGACTCCAGGTCATTATTTTCCATGCAAATTCTACTAATCAATAATGTAATCATGATACTATGCAGTTTAATATGGTAGTTTTCTGCTTTACCTTCCAGTGGTTCTGAACACACACAGTTCTGTGAGTCTATCAGTGTACCGACCTTGACCAGCAAATCTTAACTTCCTGACGTGTAAAGGGTAATGAAAGGAGTGGGAAGGCCTATAAATAACCTCTCAAAGCACTCACTGGGTCAACTGACCCAGCAGATACCGGCCGGACTCTGATCAGCGTCTGTGGTCTGAGACGACAGCATAAGATTTAATAAGAGGTCAAGTGTACACTGCAGGGGGGTTCTGGCAGAAAACCGTGAAAGCAGCAGCAGCATTTCACTCTCATTCTGAATCAGCTATTGGTATGAAGTCTTGCTTTAAATATGTAAAAAGGAATGTCAGAGTGTGGCTTTCAGGTGAAGAAGACGAGTTAAAACTGTTTAAAGTTGAAAAACACAGCTGGTTAAAAGGAAGATACTCACCTTTTGTGAATTTTGTGTAATGAACCCTCTTTTTAGAAGTCTTTGATTTTTCTTCCAGACTGAAGCTCTTCATCTCATCTGGAGGAACTTCTACAGATATCAAAACAAAAACTATGTTACGCACATTAACCCACTACAAAATGAATAAATCAACAAGTGAGAAGTTATTTTATATATGTAAGATTCCTAGCATGGTGGTACTAATGTTTGAAACATGGTAAGTGAGCACATAAATCCTTGAACTTTATAAAATGTTGCAGTGTAGCACCCTCTGCTGTTTAAAAAGCTAAGGATGCATCTAAAGTCTTGTATGCAAGGTATAAATTACTCTAGTATATGACAGTAAATCAAATTAAATGCTGTCAATTACCAAAATTATTTTAATTTGCTGAGCACCAGAATAATGCTTTTATATTTTTAAGTTTCTTCACATTCAGATGTTTACACAAAGAAATATTACCTTGCCTCTAAACAATTTGTGAAAGCCCAAGTGATGATCTAGCCTTCAGTGAGTACACTTTCCAGGTGCTGGCAGTTATATGTGAGAATAAATACCTTGGAAATGTCAAGCCACCATGCTATTCAGAAAAGGTTCTGAATGAATGTGAATGTGTTTGGGTGTGAAATGTGGGAATTAAAGCCAGGAAAAAGAGCAAAATACCTTGAGAAAATTATGGCTGAAAGCTGGTAAGAAGTTCATTAACCACAGTGAAGCAAGCCTTGTACTAACACGGGCTGAAAGGCCACTCAGCAAGGATGAAGACATTACTCCAAAGGCAACAGAAGCCATATTAAACTTTGCATTCAGGGATAAAGATGATCGTTTTATGGGACTTAACATGTGGTTTCATGACACTAAAATTTAAGAAATCCACCATGATGATCATAATTATATTTCTAGAAAAAATAGAGAAGCTTCCAAGCCTGAGAAAAGTATCCCAGCTCTGGAGTATGAGGGTGGCAGCATTATGTTACGGGATGTTTTTCTGCAGCAGGAAGTGCTGGACTTTAAACAATAGATAACTTCAGAAGCAAAGAACATTATATGGAAATACTTGAGACATCAGACAAGAAGTAAAAGCCAGGCATTTACCAAACAGAAATAGTTTTAGTCGACCTCCCTAAAACATGAACATTTTGATCAGATTTACTGCCAAACAAAAAAGCACAGTTGACAATATCTGCTAAATCTAAACACATCAATATAGCATATGTTACACAGAAGCCACATTTTAAATCAGTAGTGTAAAGCCTTTTCAATCTGAGTAACATTTCCTGCTAGATTCTCACATATGTAGCTCCAAACCACTTACTGCAGTACAAAGTTGTAACCATGCTTCCTGTGCTTACCGTTACTTGTGTTTTGACCATGGTGGTTGTTCAGCTGAGCCAGAAGATCATTGAATTCATCCTGGTGAGCAATCCAGTTATCCTGAGAAAAAAAGAACCACAGATCAATACATACTCAAGCTTCATACTTCTTTGAACTTGCATGAAAAAATGACTGGTTTTTATTTGAGCAGGGTCAAGACATAATGCAACGTTACATTTAAAAAAAAAAAACTGTTGTCCTTTCTTGCACTAGAATTAATACATTTTCTGATTTAAAAAAACAAATGCTTAGTACATGCAAATTTTTGTCCAAAAGTACATTTTTATTTCTAATGGAACTGACCTCATGGCTGGCGTTTGCTCCGAGCCCATGTTTGTTGTTCTTAACTTTTACTTTTATGTGATCTGTCGATCCCTGCTCACTCCTCCCCAGTCCCTGAGAAGGATGACAAAAAAAGAGAGAATACTAACACATGTTCCTAATTGTACGAACTTAGCATATTTCTTTACAATTACACAGAACTTATTATATTGCAAGCTGTGAGACAACAATGCAACGTTATTATGATAAATCTGAAACTGCAATTAAGTCAAGACTTTGAGCTTTATATCAAGAAATAAACAATATTTCAATTGTTGGTCTATTACAAGTATTTCCCTGTACAAAAGCCCATCCCAAACAGAAAAGTGCACAGTTAATTGTTTTACATATTTTATGTGAAGAAACCTCACTCACTTTGCCCTTGGACCAGCCCATTTGCTCCAGCATTTTCTGGCCAAATTTGTTGTCATCATTGCTCCAGGCGCTGTTCCGAGGGTCTACAGACCACTTCTGTTTCTTGCGGGCTGAACAGAGAACAGCAGCAATGTGATTACATAACAGTCCGCCAACAAGAGCTTGCATGAAAGATGAGAACAAGCTTCCTCAGATAAGTGTATACACAGTGTGGTGCCCACAGGCTAAAGTTAACTGTGTTGTGAAGTATCACGTTTTAATTATGTAAGAGAACAGCTGCACTGTGTCAAATATCCTGTGCCATTTATAAAAGTGTTCCTTAAAACTATAACACTAACCACATACTTACAACCCTTGATAAAAAGAAGTAGTCAGCACTGTTGGACGTAGGGCAGCATGGATGCTTTTCATTTTGTGATTTAATGTCCATCTATCCAATCAAACAGTTTTATGTCTTAACTGGGACACAACATCCTGTAAGTGTGGTTTGCTTCAATGTTTTTAGCCAGGGAGTGTACTAATAATGACATTAATAATTTTATTCAACGATACAGCTTAATAAAAATAACAGGTGTTTGTCAACAAGCCGATAATAAGACCTAAACGAAGCAGTTAAAACGCCTCACTGGGCTGTCATAGTTTAATATTAAAAGACAGACAGTAGCTTAGTAAATAGTCTGTTGAAACGTTATTGAACTGAGTCAAAGTACAGTACCACACACGTGTTTAAATCACCGACTGTAAAATGCTAATGCTAACTGGAGTACTTTTCGAAGAAAAACTGAATATTTTCTGACCAACAATTTATAGAAGAGTGGAAATGGTTTCGGAACGGAAGCGACAGAAGGCATAAATGACAGCATAAAAACAAAGAAACCATTGACAATTTATCAAAATTGGGAGAAATATACGCACGCTCGGCGAGCATGGACATCCTGGGTCCTTTCACAGATGACGCAAAGGAAGGCTCCCAAAAATATGCCTGAAGACAACGTCTTCCCTTTACATGCTTACGGTGCCTGAAGACACCGTAAGCATGTAACTGGGAAATAATCAACGTTTTTAAAGATACATAAGGGAACCAGGAGATCAAATCCGGTAGGTTATTCAACTTAATTAATTTATTGTTTTTTATTAAGTATTCAAAAAGGCTACTGATTATTTTCCTGTTTCATTTTTATCAACACTTATCAGCAGAGGGCGCTCCAGGCTAGAAACTATAATAGCATGAGACTTACTTGTGCTTGGTTTCACACAAAAGAAATCCGCCAAATAATAAAACAAAGATAAACTGTTCAACTCTGTTATTTACACTCAGTATAATGCAATTCATCTATGAAGGCCTCGCATGCTTCTCACAGAACACTAGGAAATAGTATTCTGCAGACATGTGGAGAGACTTAGAAGGTGTCAGAAGAGACCAAAATGTAACTTTTTAAAATACATACAAATCACTATGTATAACAGAAAACTAACACTGCACCCTCATCACATCACTCTTGTGTCAAAATATGGCAGACACAAAATATTGTGTCAAAATCCTTAATGGTGTGAGGATTTGTTTCTTACAAAGGGTTAG
>CAEFZY010046554.1:0-14703 GCA_903066815.1 Brachyrhaphis roseni
GCGAGAGTTTAGAGCGATGCGCGCTCCCGCGAAGGGGATGCAATTCTCGGCAGGCATGCGTTTCTCGGCATAACACCTGTTCTCCACAGTAAGAAGAGCCGTTAGAGCCGCATCTCGAAAAGGAGCCGAAAATCCCATCACTAGCGGGTTGATAGCAGCTCAGTGCGGCTGCGCAGTGTCCATCTCTTACAGCGTCAGTTCGTGGGGTGAGGAGGGTGAGGAGGGAGAGGAGGGGGGGGGATCCTATTTATCTCCCGCAACGACAATTTAGCTGACCTTAATATTTCCCGTGTTTTGTTTTGGTCGTCATTATTACACTTATTGTTGAGATGTGCGATAGTTTGTCTATCAGACATTTATAGCAATACGGAATAAATCGCGTCCCGTTTTGGTTCAATACGGGCGGAGAAACAACAACCAGCTGTTATTGTAGCTTAAGCTAACCTGAATATTTACAACTCTCTTGTTGATACACTGACATTACTTACCTTCTGTCTTTTAACCACTTTGAAAAGCTTTTCTTCGTCTCTCCAACATCTTTATCCCTCTTCCGTTTTCTGTTTTGTGCCCCGGAGTTTTTTTCTGCGCCCATCTTTAGCTCCCTGTTGTCGAGGCATTAATACAATTCAAATTTAAAAGAGAGAAAAAAAACGCGCCTCAGCGCTTCTCGAAGGGGCGCTGCCCACCTGTATAGGAGAGAGAGCGGCTGGCAGGAGGGGAGGGGCGCCTGATCAGTGCTGTTCCTCTGTTATTGATTACTTCATACACAAACAGCTGTTAAGTACATAAAATGCTGCCTAGAATTTTTTTTTCCCCACATCGTTGTTGCGCCCCTCTAGTGCAGCGCCCCTATGCGTGGCATACGCTGCATAGCGGCCTTTTGCGCAAGAAGTAACCAAGCAAAAGGAGCGCACTGACTGTTCTCACTCTGTCTCCCGCTGCATGAAACCAGTCAGCGGCACAGTGACAGGTGACGAAAATGATCAGAGCAATGAGCATGCGCTCCGTGTTATCTTACATTCTTGTATTTTATTTACTTGATGATTAAATAAATATATATATTTAATAAAATAAAACAATAATAGCTACTGAAGTGTGCGCAGAGCATTACAAAAACAAAGAACGGTTCTCAGTGATTCTCCAGTCCTATCGTTCATAGTAATCAGCTGTCCAGAAAAATAGGCTCGTTCATGAATGTTTTATCACAATATTGCAGACTTTGGTCACAGCGTCGTCGTACATGTGCGGCACGTCCGTACAATAAGCGCAGTAAGTGACAGCTTTTTTTCATCGCAGGCAAATACAACATATTTGTCCTTGACATGTACAGCTAGCTTCTCTCCGGCTTCCTCCCACAGTCCAAAAACATGACTGTCAAGTTAATTGGTCTTTATAAATTCTCCCTAGGTGTGAGTGTGTTGGTACATGGTTGTTTGTCCTGTCTGTCTCTGGCAACCTGTCCAGGATGACCCCACCTCTCGCTCGGAACGTTAGCTGGAGATAGACACCAGCACCTCCTTACCCCATTAGGGACAAGGGTGTTAGAAGATGGATGGATGTACAGCTAGCTTGGCTAACATCACTTCCAATTAGCTTACCTGCTAAAAGTTGGACATAGTCCCCACCGTCTCTGAAAGCGAAGCGCTGCTTAATTCACATGTCGTCATACGCTTTCTTATGATTTATGTAGGTAAATTTATTACCGACGATTAGACAGACATTTTCTCCGCTCCGAGACAAACTGCGCACTAGGAGCGCCGCGTGCGAGTTAGGCGATGGCTGACAGCGGGAGCAGAACAAGTATGTCGCATTACTGCTCGGATTAGAATCGATATGTTTTACATCCAGTGAAAACAAGGATGTTGACAAATAAACTGGACAATATGCTGACAATTTAGTGATATTTTTACAGTTGTGGTCTTGAAATAAAATCCCGAGACCGAGAGGAGACCATCAACAAAGTTCTCTGGAGACGGTCTGGAATACTGCAATACTATCAAACAGTAACAGGATCCACGTGGATAATTACAAGTTGATGGCATTTTCTACTATCATAATGTTAAAACAAATAGTGCTCGGCTGAATACCAAAATGAATCTGTGGTATAATGCAGGCTGATTTAAAAAGGGACCAACAAAGACATAAGAAAAACGGAATCACGGGCAAGATGTTGTACTTCGGTTTCTGATCGGCGAGGGTGCTGACTGAAGATAAGGCTCCAGGATGAACTAATCCTGACTGTTAGCCTGCTAGCCTGGTCATAAACTGGAGCAGGCTAGCTACAGAATAAATCGCCATGGTAACTTACCACTTTTGTGAAACCAAATCGAGGCAGGGAGTTTTGAGAAAAGTGTGGAAAATTTAAACAAGGACACCTTACAGGTCCCTCACCTTTGCTCACTACTGCATTACGCAGAGCCTGCCGAGTACCTGAGAACATGATAATTTCTTTGTCACATTAGGTTGTTTTTCCTCCATTAGTGCAGCTTCAGCACAGTGGAAATCTTGAGCTTGACAGTGCACACTGTGCGGATGAAGGGTGTGAGCAGCGTGTACACAAGCATGACTGACACTGTAGAAACTGTCCTCCTGGCTCTGATTGTTCTTGGCTATCCAGGACCAAATGTGTCAAAAAAGGAATATTCATTCTCGTGTTAATTTTGCAGAAAGCCAATAAAGAAAAACTAAATGTGGGATCTTTCTAAACTCTGATCTATTTCTCCCCCCAACAGTCACTGAGTCCTTGTCAGGCTGGATTTGCACTTCAGGATTGCTGCTGAGTGGCATTTTTCAATAAGACACCCACCAAGCTCTGGACAAAGGAGACATGGCCACCAACTCTTTCCGCGGGTCCAAACGAGGACGCAATGCAGAGGCCAACCATGAGCCAGAGTTCAGCTGCTCTCTGCATGAGCTGCAATCACTTATGGAGCTCCGAGGAGCCGATGCGATCACTAGGATTCAGAACTGCTATGGAGATGTTAATGGACTGTGTACCAGACTCAGGACATCACCCGTTGAAGGTAAATATGTGCTTCTGTTTCTCCTTTTTGTTTTCTTCACAAATCATTTTCATAAAGCAAGATCTGAAGCATTTCTGCAAAGGAGAGCTGAAGCTTAACATCAAGCAGACTTGTTTACATTTGCAGGGCTGATGATCTAAAACTGAACCTAACTGATGTTAGACTGGAACACGGACTGAACAGCTACCATTGCTAAAACTACAAACAGATCACAATTCTAAATCAGTGCAGAAAATTTACATCATTGGTCACAACTTCTCCTTCTGTTTGATGATTGGCCCGGTAGAAAATCTACCAGAGGAATCCAAGTCAATGGGAGAAAGCCCAGCAGATGGGAAGGTTTGGAAATGATGGCCGGTTTTGATGACTCTCAAACCGGTCTTCTCTGAGATTATAAGGAAGGGAGCAACTCAGTGGCGCCCCCAAACTGGATTTTAGTAAAACTTATCTAGACCAATCAAATTTTAATATCTTGTAATAGAACAAAAAAAGTCTGGTCCATTTCACATGCATGTAGATACTCAGTGTTTGGAGCGAAAATTGGCAGAAGATTACGTTTATAACTACAATTCTTCTAGATAGAATTTGAACTAAGTACACTTTAAAAATGCTTGTAGGCACCATATGAAGAGTTTGAAAAGGCTCCATAATAATATGAACAAGTGCCATACTTACCCATCTTGAAGTCAGCTACTGAAACTGAAAATTGGCAGTTTCTACTTCTACTCAAAGTGGTGATGTTTGCAATCTAATTAACCTTTTTTAGCAAGTATTTTCTTAATGTTTTTTGCTGCTGGGATTCCATTCTATGAATTGAACCTGTAACAAATAACCTTGAGAAAAATAATGATAGCTTTCTATGTCCAACAATGTCATTGACTGTACGTGACTTTGCTGTAGACCACTGGTCCAGTGACTCACCAACCTCTCCCTCCTGGCATCAACATCATTAAACCAGCAGAGGACATGTTAGGTTAAGTCCGTTCTTTAGTTTGGCTTAAGGGACTGCTAAGCACGTGACGGCCAAAGTCAACGGTGACCCACAGCCATGTTGATCCTGGTCTGCTCCATGGCAGCTTCTGGATAATTTGGGAAACTGTTCAGCTTAGGGTGACTTTTTAGTAAAGAGACATTCAGCCTGAAAGGTGATAGTGAAGATAAGAAGATTTATCTTCCTTTGCATCAGACTTGTTTTACCATAACAATACATAGTAATAGTCCTTCAGTCATTTTTGTGTTGTTTTATTCTCCTACACTGTAAAAAAAAAAAAAAAAAACATCTCTAAATTACGGTAAAATACTGGCAGCTGTGGTTGCCAGAACTTTACCGTCTTTATACGATAAAATTCTGACAACCAAAACTGCCAATATTTTACTGTAACTTTAGCAAGTTCAGAACTGTAAACTTTTCTATGCAACTTACTATAAAAACAACACATAGACATATGTGTTGTTTTTATAGTAAGTTGCATAGAAAAGTTTACGTAAGTGTTTTTACGTAAGTGAAAAACACAAAACAGACAGGACTGTATGATACATTGAGATTTTATTGTAAAAAAATAAATAAAATAAAATAAAATAAAAACTTCATGGTAAATTACCAGTAGCTGTTGTTACCAGAATTTTCCCATAAAAATTACAGTACTGAACACACAAGGAAATGTAATTTGTTAGCATTTAAATATGGAAAGTTATAAAGAAAATAAATCCAAATTAAACAAAAATACATATTACGAGTAATCCACTTAAAGAAACAATTCCTATTTAAAAATTCAGTTAAATAAGAACTGATTCTGTTTCCTGTCCAGTTTCCTCACAGTATTACTGAGATCTGAAAAAAACAAAACAAAAAAAACCAGTATGTGTCCATATAAGGGAAAACCCGGTGATAAAAGGATTCTTGCTCTGGGTTGAAAGTAACAAGTCACTGAGTTCAGACTTTGATCAGGATGGTGTGCATCATGGATATGGTCTTCCCAGTCACAGGTTGAGCTTGAGACTCATACCTTGTCAATCAGATGTTTTCTCTCTGCTGGAAAACAGAAACAAAGCAAGTTAGTATGATGCATTACATGAACATCATATAAACTCAGCATTCACTTAAGTGTTTGTTTCACCTTTGTTGACTTGCACATGGAGACTGGTACTTCAACCAGGTGGTGTGATCATTTCTGACTAAAAATTCAGAAGTTCTTAAACCTTTGTTTGTTGTCGACAGGTGTGATCCTCTCTGCAACCAGACAAAAAACGAACAAAAAAACATCAGATCTCCATCTGATGTTTTTTTAATTAACAGGGAATTAAAATTCCCTGTTAATTCAGGGAATTTTCTATCTTTATCCTTCCATCCTTCCTTTTGGGAAAAACGTGTTTCTATTAACAATTTTTTATTTTACCTTTTGACCAGTAATTCAGAATAGATGACACAAGATAAACTCAATTCAGGAAGTCAAACAGAAAAATCCCCAAAAATTCAAAAACAATCCTGGATCAGGATCAAATTTTAAAAAATGAACAGCTCTTATTTGGTGTGTATATCATCATCACTTGTTTAGATTTGAGCTTCATATCTTGTTAGAATTTCATTTTCATGATGAGTCATTTCCTCATGCAAACATGTTTGCGACATCCTCGGATCTCCATGGCAACCATTCGGTAGTGCTTCAATGCTTCCTCATGCAATGTGCTGCCCGTTTATACAAAGTTCCGTCTTGGCGCAGCAGTCCCCTGCTAAGCTCCTGCCCCACAGAGAATCCCTCCCCCAGCAGCAGCAGTAATCAATCGCAATACGGTCAAAGAATCACCTTAAATATGTCTGTCAAACCTGGGTCCATTGCATGCATCTGAGCTTCTAGGCCATGAGCTCAGTTGGAAAATACCAGGCCTTGTCAGCAGGTGGCCCTTTACAAATGAAACTGAAATATAAACACCAAAAAATTTGGAAAAAACATTGCGCAAATCAGGACATTGAAATAAAGGTAAACGTAAGTATTTCATTCCACAAATATGTTGCATATTATGAATGAAATATACACCTATGAATGAAATGTACAGCATCAAGGTTTATATTGTTTGGCAAGAGTGCCTTTGGTTTTTTTCTTCTTTTTGAAAATGTGTGTCCCCAAACTGAGCGACAATCTTACGTCCAAATTTCAATACACAAATAAACTTTAAAAGTTACAAACATAACTGTTTTAGGCAATTTATGAAATAGATACTCACCATTTATCTGGGTGTCATCAAGGCCAATAAGTTGTCTTCAACCATTTATATAAGTTACAATTTCTGCAAGCTAGCAGAAACAAAGCTATAAATGTGTAGACTTTTCATACAGGCAAACAAATAGTTTTAAGACAATTTATTCTGTTAGTTTTTCTCAGACTCTTTTGGTGCATTTCTCAAGTCATTGTTGACATTTACAAAACAGTAACTGCATTTCTCAAAACAATTTGTAGAAACAGCGAAAAATAGCATTTGTTTGCTTGAAAAATCCTTAGTTCAGCTCTCAAAATTAAATGTCTGTCAATGAACATATCAGTTCATTGAAATAATAAGTTATTGTTTCTCTATGTACAGATAAGACAGTCAAATTGATTAGCCATGGGAAGAGAGTTTACAAAATTCACATTCACGCTTTTGCTGTAACTTATTAACATACCATGCCATGGTGATTCAGAAAGGAAAAGACAGAAATGCAGAGAACAAGTTCATTCATGCTCATAGTTTATACATTGACCTGTTAGAGAAACTCAGGACTCACTTGGGAGCAATTTACCAATTCAGGACAAATTTAGAAAAAAATCTAATATAAATAAATTAAAATATGATTGACATTATGACAACTTCAAGACTTATGCATGTTAAGACTTACACGATTAACTTATGCTTAGAAAATTCAACAGAGACACGTTTAACACATTTTGATCAACATGATTAAAGCAAATTAAAATGGGGGAAAAGCAGAGAAGTGCACATAATCAGTTGCATGATGTAGAAAAAGGATTTGCAACTTACTCAAAGGAATGAGAAACTCATTTTTTGATGTGCAGAAGTGACACAATAATTTGAAGATTGAACAAGTAGTTTTAAGAATTTAAATTCTGTTCTGAGAAATGCACCCAAACTGAGAAAAACTGTAAAACTGTAAAATATTTAATATTTAAATTTCCTTATCTTAAAACACTTTAATTGTCATGGACCCAGTGACTTTAATGTAAGTATTTTTGGGGTCAAAGGAAAATATTAAATATTAGCTCTGATGCCAAGCTTTATACTTCCAAGTAATGAAACAAAAGCTAAATTGTTCTTCACGGTTTTAACTTGCATACATGAACGTTTGACACTCAAAGTCAAATGATTAACTGATCAAACTTGAAAAAGTTGCTTCTTCCATTAACAATAACTTTAACCATACGCAGTCTAAAGTAGACCTGAAATAAATATATCCAAACAGTCGTTCCTACAGAAACATTAATGGAAGTGTCGCGTCTGGGAAAAACTTCAATAAAAATCTATGGTTGGCATAAAATTAAATATTATGCCAACAATAATATTTAATTATTATGGTTTTATTAAAGTCGCTCATCATTTCTAATTATGATTTCTTTCACAAAAGTCTCTCATAAATGATGGTGGCATCGGCTGTAGGAGTTTGCCTTGCAATTGGTGGATCGCCAGATCAAACCCTGGTCTACCTTTGAGATTTCAGTTAGGTGTATAAAAGGCATTATTAAAAAAGAAACCAAAATATCACACCAGCATTCTATTCATTGTAAAAATTACTTTTGCAGACTGGTTTACGGTTTTATATTGTAGATATAAACATCAGCAAAATTAGTAATTTTGGCCGATTAGTACCGTTAATTTCAGGGTAATTAACTGCTGGCAATATTACAATATTTTTCTATGAATTTTACTATTACTTATATTTTTACAATATATTTCTGTGTTTTCTACATTTCATGACTGTCAAAATTACTTGAAATATATGTTTATTGAGTTATTGTAATTCCATGTATTTTCTACGGTAATAAAATGTTTTGGATATTATGGTCAGTAACTGTTGGTATTTCACCATTTTTTACCGTAAATTTACAGAATTTTTTTTTACAGTGTAGCTTTGGCTCTTTGCAGCATTGTTGCTAATTTGCAAAATATTTTAATAACCTCAAAGGAAACAGCTCATTATTTGTTACTAGACACTAAGGGAGCACGAACCTCAAAAGCACAATCTTCTATCTAGATTGATTGGAGTCTTTAAAGAGCACAGTCAAACTGCTAAGCAGAACAAAATACTTCAAAGCTGCCCAAAAACAGTCATCGAAAGGCTAACAAGCAAACAAAGCAGGAGTCAAAACCTCTTTCTAAAAACTGCCCCACTGGAGCAATGTCTACAGGGCCTTTCATAGGATGCAGGTGGGCCTCATCAGCGTCTGACTGGCTTGGTTGCCATCTGCTGGACCAATGGTTTTGCTTTTCAGCCTCCAGCAGCCAATCAGCAAAGTGTGCTCCCACATCTGAACATGCTTAACAAAAAGAGAGAGACTGCTCCAGAGGTCAGGGGCCGTAACAGAAACCACCTCTCTCATATTTCACAGTAGCATCCTTTCTGTCAATCACTGTCACTCTAACTATGATTTCTGTTTTTTGAAATCAGTTAGTGATTTATTGATACTCCTCATAAATCTGCGTAAACTAAAAACCATTGAGACTAAACAATGTTTTCCAGAAGCAAAATCTGTGCAAGCATTTTAGAGCATTTAGTCAGTGTGGCAAGGTTGGAGTATACAGAGAAGATCCACAAAAATCCACAAAATCTTTTTATATGAAGAGTCCTGGGTCTTCCCATATGCTTTCTGTTCTTCAGCTCAACCCACAGGTTTTCAGTTGGATTTAGGACGAGTGACTGTCATGGAGGAAGGTTCATAGGAGTTTTGATTTGGTCATATGTTTGGGATTGTTATAGCATCTCCCTTCACTGCTCCGTCTGGGCTTTTTCCAGTGGAATTTCAACCAGACCAATCAACCAATAGAAGGAAGAGTTGTAAACGATGGCATCAAGTTTCTGTTTTAGAATTGTAGTCTGGATATATAGGCCTGTGGTTTGGCAATGGCAGCAGAGGAAGTGAACGTAGCCATTCAGTCCATCTTGGCCACCCTTTTAAATATTGATCAATTAAAGTTGCAGTAAGAGGAATGTTTAATTCATTTTATTGCAGACAAAGATTTTCTGAACCTACTCCTTGCGAGGTTGGTTACGGTAAACCTCGCGAGTTGGTAAACTTCATCCAGCTGGCACATTACATACTTCAAGACCAAACGTTAGTGATTGGGTAAAATCAGATCCAATCTGCGCCTCCAGCAAGCAGTCTTTACTCTTTATCCTGGGATTCAGACCTTCAGTAGAAAGCAAAGTGTAGAACAAGGGACTAGTTTTTACTAGGGTAAGATCATTTCCTGTTGTAATAGAAAAAACAATGACAGAGCTTTACTGACAGTCCACCAAAGAGACCACAATGCCATAAATTCAAAGAGAATCAGCCCCACCGCATGAATATGATGAACTTAAAGATGAGCTGGGGTTATTGTTCCACACTTTTGACTTTTTTGTTTAACTCCAAACCCCGTTTTGAGTTTAACTCTGACCAAAACTCAAAGTTCTAATTATAGTGTTTCACATTAGATGTTTATGCCTCTGAACAAATGAACTCAAAATACGGGTTGAAATTCACATGTAGGAGGCACTGTAAGTTTCTGAAGAAAGTGGTTTATGAGGTTTCTGACTTATCACAAAAAATAGCATGCAGAGTCACCAACCAACACAGCTTTTTAAAAAACTAATAGGTTCAACCCACAATAATAAAACAAAATGTTTAGTGTATGGCCTGTGAGCATCAGTAAATGAGTTGCATAGGTTTTGTTTCACAGCAGATTAGACAGGAAGTGAGCATAACGTCCGTATCTGGGGAGGCAACTCTATCTCAACGCCACACACCGCCCCTAAGTTTTATATTTTAATGAAAGTGCGAAAGGTGCACTATTTAAATAAAATAATAAATCTGTCAAAGGATGTCTGGAACAACCCACGTGTTGCCAGTCCTACCTAACATTCATCTTTACGTTGTCAGATTTAATCTATTTGATTGAATCTTGTCTGTGCCTTTACAACTCTGGTTTATGTCTCACACAGATCCTTAGGCGTCATTTTCAATATGTGTAGTGGACTTTGCAACATTTATTTGCACTTTGACATTTTCACCTCCTTATTAATTCATAAAGTTTGTCCATCTTCCACTCGATCGGTAAACAGTGGCAACGATTAAACTCCTGCTGACAGAAAGAAGCAAAGGTCAGCAGCAGCTTGAAACCACAGGAAGATCCACACTGCTGCATTACTGCAGGGACATCTGGGGGCAGACACAAAACTTCCAGCATAATCCCTCTCACCTGAAAATCCAGAGTGTGCACAGACAATACAAAGAGAAGTGTTGGGCTATAAACTGGCTCACACCGGGTGCGTCGGAGCAGAAGAAGAGCAGTTGCAGCGTCTCTAGAGGGGTTTGAGTTTGTCTTAACATGTCGCTTTGTTCCACTGGGGGGAAACAAGTCTGCTCTTTTCTCCCACCCAACACCAGACTACCGCTGAGACACAAACATCAGGCAGGATAAACAGAGCTTCTAACTAAGAAAATCGAGTTCAGATGGTTGCGTGTCAGTTTAACACTAATGACTAATGCCAAACCAAATGTGAACATAAGCCTATACAGCATAACTTTCGTAAACTACAGCATGAATGACCATATTATCAATCTAACTATAGGGTTAGATAGTCTTTGACATGGTTATGTGAAGGATACATATTTATTCTTATTCCGTTTAATAACGCTTCATTACACAATTAAGGATGCAGGGAGATCCTTCTGTTTCTCAGGAATCATTACGCAGAATTCTTTGTAATAAATACTAATAATCATCTTGTTTTAACTGTTGCTAGATGATTACCTTAATGTAGTGTGCAAAGAAATGCAGGGAAGTGCTAGCTATTAAGTGCTAGCTTCTGTTGCTAGCTCTTAACCTGGTTACTGAGGTCAGCAGTCAGTAAATCTCAAGTTTTCTAACATGTAATTGAAAAGCCATTCAGTTAAGTGAAATTTAATCTCCAGAGAACATGCATCTTCAAAAGTCTTTAGTGTAGCACGTCATTCCTTTTATTAGTACATTTTCAGCAACAGGCTTTTTGCAACTGTAGGCTGCAAACCAAATTAGCTTGAAACGATACTGAGAAAATAGGTTCTATTCATTTCAGTAGTACTACATCTCAGATGTTTACTCGAAGATGTTAATTGTTGTTATTAAAGGTAAAGTTTAATGACATCAAACCGATTTAAAGTGTGACTTTCAATGTTACCATTTAGACTAAATTTGGACCAGGCCCGTCTTTCATTATGGTGAAATGTGGTATAAAATTATGGTGAATTTTATACCACATTAAATTGTCTGAGAAATACAAACTACATTATATTCTTTTTTGAGTTTGAACCACACTGAAACAATCCAACTAACCCCAGCTTTTAGTTACTTTTGTGTATTTTAAATGTAGACCAGACTGGTTTACTTTACCCTACATTTAGACCAACATGCTAAAACAGCCAAGTCTGCACAAGTTTTAATTTACTTAGTCTGTGGTAAACTTAGAGCACAGTGGAAAAACTAGTTTAAGCCTACCCTTCAATCTGCTGTCATTTTTAATGCCTCTGCAGGTCTTGAAGGAAAACCAGAGGACATAAACAAGAGGAAAGAAGAGTTTGGACTGAATGTCATCCCTCCAAAAAAGCCTAAAACCTTTTTGCAGTTAGTGTGGGAAGCCCTGCAGGATGTCACGCTTATCATCTTGGAGGTGGCAGCAGTCATTTCTCTAAGCCTTTCTTTCTATAGTCCACCAGATGCAGAAAGACAAAGTGAGTATTTTTTCTGCTATACAAGGATATTTGGATATTTTGAGCACTGTGGTGGTGGAGATGTCTGGTAGCACAACCATTACAACAGTACAAATCTTTTGCTATTACAAGCTTTTTATCCCAGTTATTGACCTCAGTGGTTACATAAATGCTCAAGTTAACAGCCAGCCATATCAATGTGATAAATTAGGACCAGATTTTTAGAATTAGAGACATTATTTAAGGTTTCTATTTCAACATATACATGGTAAACTTTTGTGCTCTAATAAGTCAAGCTAATTTTCCTAGTTTCTGTCATTTCTCTTGTTAAATCTATGCATATCTTGTCATACACATTTTGTATTTATAAAGAATGTTTAACAGAAACGTGATCTGACACAAGACTTGAGAAAAGGAGTCCACATAATTCTTCAGTCTGACTGCCTATCAGAATGTGTCATTTACTGTCTGTATGGAAAATATATTATTGTTAAAAAAAAAATAAAAATACTAGACGTAATAAACTCAATTATCTAATATGAATTTCTAGTAATAGTAAAACAAAAAACTTGTCTCCAGTTCAACATAGGCAAAAAGGATTAGAGAATAGATTGTCAGACTATTTTAACATTTCTGTTCAGACTGTGGAAAAGCAGCTGGTGGCGTGGAAGAAGAGGGGGAGGCGGAGACCGGATGGATCGAAGGCGCCGCCATTCTCCTGTCAGTGGTATGCGTGGTGCTGGTGACGGCTTTTAATGACTGGAGCAAAGAGAAGCAGTTCCGTGGTCTGCAGAGTCGCATCGAACAGGAGCAAAAGTTCACCATCGTCCGATCGGGGCAGGTGATCCAGATCAAAGTGTCGGAGATCGTGGTCGGAGACATCGCACAGGTCAAATATGGTGAGTAAACACACGGGTCTGCAAATGCCCGACATTACCAAGGGTTTGCAGTAGGGGTTCCCCAATTCCAATTTTCTGGCCAGTCGCCCATTACAGATCTTTAGAATGCTTGACCTACCAATTTCAGTTTTGGCCGCTGATGTCTGAAATGTTCCTGCATATACAAAGGAAGTTGTAGTGTCCAGGATAAAACAATTTAGCAATATTCTGTCTTTCTTTGAAATGAAAAGGACTGTTTTTGTCTCACTAATATTAGATAAGATAATTTATTTGTCTCCCATAGAAGAAATTTGTCTTAGAAAAGTGGACAAGGCTGCAGTACAACAAAGACAGAATAATACTTCTAATTACAATAAATCCATAAAACTAGCACAAACAAAGAAACATACATCAAATTTTGCTTGAAGAAGCACACAGGTACTATATTAATCTTCAAAAAACACACAGACTTCAGAATTTTCTATTTGTTTCTGCTTTGCTTACAGGAGTTTGGTGATATAACTGATGTAACTTTTTCTGCCCTGATAAGTGTGTGCAGTTATGGCTTTTGTGTTGCCGTTCCAGGTGACCTCCTCCCAGCCGACGGCGTCTTAATTCAGGGCAACGATCTGAAGATCGATGAGAGCTCTCTGACCGGAGAGTCGGATCATGTCAAGAAGACCATTGACAAAGACCCCATGTTGCTCTCAGGTGCATTTCTCTACTGCAGATTTTCAGCTAAGCTCACCCTGACCTGAACTGTCATTATCAGCTCCTACCAAGCAAATTTTCTTCTAAAGTACATCGGGTCATTTCGCTGGTTTTCATCTTGTCAGATTAGAAGTTAAAGCTTTTTTTTTTGGCCTAAATCTGTGAAGGTGCTGACAGAATCTGAGTTACAGTCACAATTAAAACAGTAAAGAAAACAATATAAAAAAATAAATTTTACAAGGCTTTTATTATTACATCACAGCATGCACATGTTAACAGCAACATAGTGCTATTTAAAGGCTCCACATGGCTGCTTTAAGTCTACTAAAATGCCTTAAAATGCTAACTTTTAGGTAATTAAAGGTTTATTATCATGGGGCTGTTTCTCCTTCTAAACAAAAATGTAGCAGATTTAAAAAAAAAAAAAAGAAAGAAAAGAAAACCAGAAGCTTAAAAGAAACATATTCCCTTAAAGTAAAATGTTTGAAAAGAGGCTGTTTCCGTAGTTTCCTATCTATGTACAGAACCTGAAGCCCACTCACACTTTGAAAACACAGCAGGGTAAGTATCCAAAGCACAGCTCACCTGTGAATCTATGAATGACTTTTAAAGAAAAAGGAAATTTTGGAGTGGTCTAGCTAAAGTCTTGACTTACATCGAACTCCTAAACACTAGTATGGTAGTCCCTCCAATATGGCTTAAAAAATGAAAACATTTAAAACAAAGCAGAGTGGGCCAGCAGTCCTCAGTGGTGATGTTAAAATTTTTTTGCCAGTTATCGTACTCTTGATACGTGTTGCTGCTAAAGATGACACATTTGTGTCATCTTTATATGACACAAATTATTATTTATATGAAGTCAGCATTTGAAAACTGTTTTTGTATTTTTCTAATGATCTGAAACATTTCAGTGCAATAAATGAAACAGACAAATTCTGTAAGGATTGTGGAGAATTTATCCTTCTCAATGCTACGTTCTTGATGTATGAGGTTGAAGAAGAGTGAGTGAGTTGAATTTATGAATTCCATTTATTAATACCAAAATACAGCTGGTCCATTTCTCATGCTACCTTTAGGACAGGGGTGTCAAACTCATTTTGGTTTAGGGGCCGCATACAGCTTAATCTGATCTCGAGGGGGCCACACAAGTAAACT